>JXCR01134021.1:134983-175657 GCA_002079205.1 Phalaenopsis hybrid cultivar | reverse complement strand
AAATAAGGATTTAATTAGTTCAGAAAATGATCCCTAACTTGAAAATTTTATATCTTGGTGTAGAAAAATGACAAAAATAAAAGAAAAATACCATCTTGCTGAGTGAATAGAGGAGAATAATGTGGAAATATTTTTAATTCCATGTTATGCATATTTTATTTTTAAATAATTAAATACTGATTTGGATGTTTTGATTCTCCATGCATGTAGGAATATCACCATGGCTTGAAATTTTGGTTTGTTGTTGCCTCTATTAAAAGGAACATTCCTTGATTTTTCTAAAGTCAGAGAAGATCTCTAAACAGAGAATCATATTTTTTAAGTTTATATGCATTATTTGCTTAAATTAATCATGGAAATTAGCATGTTGCTTAGAAAAATCCAAGAAAATTTTGGAAGGTTTATAATGACTAGAGAGCCTATAAAAAAATTTCTTATGAGCCAAGTAATTCAAAATACACCTAATCTTCACAAACTCTAAATCACTAAGATAATTAATTTTAAAAAATACAAAAAACAAAATGACTTAACTTTTAATCTCCATTATTATATGGGATCCAGAGAACTCACTATAAAAATTCCAAAATATTTTGAGTTCATTTGGTAACTTAAGTTGATTTTTAAAGATAAATAACATTTTTGGCACTTAAATGATTTTTAAAAATCAAAATATAATTTCAAAATTCATAAAACTTATTTTTTTTAGTAGNACAGATTAAACATTTTAGCATCAGATATATATAAGCAGGAATGAAAATTTAAAATAACATGCTAACAAGAAAGTTTAAACCCTAATGATGCAAGTAGAAAAACTAAAAAAAAAATGAGTAAAATTAAATTTGATCAAATTTTCTAATATTTTCATTTCAATTCAACATGTAGAGATTCAATAGACTTCTAAGCAGTGGGTATAAACATAAAAGCAAACTAACACACTAACTTTGACTTCACAATCTTAACATAAAAATAAACACAAACATGATAAAAGAAATATTCAGGTGATCCTTATTTTCTATATGTAAGGATTTATGAAGTTGACACCACTACAGCGCCAAAAATTTCATCATTGTATGAAAAGTAAGTTGTGTAAAATATATATAATTATAGGCAATTAATAATGAGTTTTTATGCAAGTATACATATCGTTATCAAGTAATAATGGACTTTCTATTTAAGCCACAAAAATTGATCTCACAGGGAATGTGTAAATTAGCAATGATAAATTTTACCATGAAATTTACAGAATAACAAATGAAATTACAGTCACTAATTTTGAATGTTGATATGTTAACCAACCTAAATTACTTTACTAGTAGCAAAACTGAAAAATGCAAAGTTTTAATAATAACTACAAATCTACTAACTATGTTTATATAAAGAAGGTTTCTTATATGAAAAAGCATCCTTCCCACTGCAATGAAATTCTGGTGAAATGAGATGAGATAATTTTCTTATAATATGTGTAGTGTCAAATAGGAGCAATTTTAATTCTCTACCCTGATATAGTTGTTGACCTCACTTTTGGTTAAGGTTTAGTTTTTCCACTATAGTAGCCTAAGGTCTAGCCATAGGACTTTTCTATTGACTATTCTTTGAAAACTAGACAAGGACCCCTCACCATTAGAAATTTCAAACTCTTCTCTACTTAACTTGAAGTTCCACATATTGGTCTTAACCTCTAGCACTTAGCAGGTGGGGTCGCTACGGGAGAACTCAAGATGAATCGTCCTTAGGACTGCTGGACCTTAGGGTTGACCATGGGTGTTGGTCTAGGGCTTAAGGTACATACTTGCACTCATAATCACTCACTATCTTAAACTTAAACTTCTAGGCTTTTATCCCTTAATACTTTTGGAAGACTCCCTGTAGGTGGTCCCCTAAACCCACTAGCCCTAGGCTAGGGTTTGGCTAAGACCACTACATAAATGAACCAAAGATTTTCATTGGTCCATGGCTTATTGATGGTGGTTGGCACTCCAACTCTACCAAGATACTCAACCTATTTTTTTGCCCCTAAATTCCCTCAAATTACTTAGATACCTTTGGAACCCCAAATTTGGCCAAAATTTCCAAATCTGCCCAAAATACTCGACTTGGTTCAAAAATCATTTCAAACACCTTGAAAACACCCAAACTACCCAAAATCACCAAAAAAGGCCAAATTACCAAAATACCCCTCCTTACCCCAAAATTCCAAAACTTCCAAAAAATCCCCAAAATTCCCAAAACCTCTCAAATATTCCCAATTTTATTTTTCTTAACTATCACATGATCCAATTTTGCCAATTTGACCATCTTTGATCAAAACCCCCAAATTGCCCTTTAAAGGCTCATATTTTCCCCAAATTACCCCAAATGTCTATCCAATTGGTCTCAATTTACCCGAATTTTAGTTTTAAACTCAAATTCACCCTTGATGTGACCAATATAGACCAAATCCAAGCTCAATTGGTCCATAATTTAAACCCAATTTTTAGGAAAATCAAAAACCCAATTTTGGCCCTATGACTTGGTTCCACTAAATTGAACCAATAGCCCACTCAATTGGCCACAATTTGTGTTGAAAAATCTTCATAAAATTCCTACACATCAAATTTGATGTTCAATTGGCCTTGGTGAGACCTCAATTTCATTTGATTTCAACCTAGGTCGAAAAGCCCCAAATTTTCCCCAAAGTTGCCCCAAATTGGCCATGTCTTAAAATCTCACCAAATTGAGGGCCTTAACCCCAAAATTTCCACTCCAAACCTTCATGAAAAATCTTCAAAACTTTGCCCTTGATCATTTGAACCATTTAATTTGGACTTATTCAAAGTATAGCCCAACCTAAACCCATGTCTATCCCAACATTCCAAAATTGACCAAATTTTAAAAATCTCTCAAACTAACCTACCAATTGAACTCAAAATCACTTTAACCCTTCACCAAAAATCTTCATAAAAATCATCTACACAATGTTGATCAATAAATTAGGCCAATTGACATGCCTAGCCTAGCCCAAACCCAAACTTTGATCACTTGAACCCACATTGAACCTATGCATTAAAGATTGCCTAACTACCCCAAAGTCATCAAATTAACTCCACCTCAGCTATTCGTTAGACCCTAAGACTGAGCCAAAACCCATCTAACAACCTAAAATAAGCCATCAACCAAAAGTCCCCCCAAATTAAGGGATTTTATTTCCAAAAATGCACCNTCAGCAATTGAGACCAACTTAAAGTTTAGAAATTCTTAATGTTAAGAAAGATGAAAATATGAGTTCCTATCTTATTCAGAAATATTGTAGATTTTCCAAATTTAAAATTTAGACATTTTATTTTCTCTACTTAAAAATTTTTATTTTAAATAATTTTACTTATTATATTATATCCCTAAGCTTAAGAGTTTCTCAAGTCTTATACTTTAAAAAGATCAAATGTGGAACCAATTTTTGATTAGGCACTAATCCTCAAGCTTCTCCTCCCTAACTTTTTCTCTTTTTCTTTTTCTTTTTCTTTTTCTTCTCTTTTCTTTTTCTTTTCTTTTTAATTTCTTTTTAAGGCAAGAATTACTTATTCCGGATAGGCCTTTAATAATTTTGAATTCCACTTCTTCTTTCTTAAAGTAAAGTCTTTTACTTATAAATATAATAATAGTTTTAAAAATTATTTTAATAAAAGAAATTTAAGTATGAAAAATAAAAGTCTAAATTATATAAATTTTTCAAAAATACAATTTTTCTTACTAAAGATACTTACACTATATTAAACATTTTCTACACTAAAAACGTTTAACTTATNAAGTATGAAAAATAAAAGTCTAAATTATCTAAATTTTTCAAAAATACAATTTTTCTTACTAAAGATACTTACAATATATTAAACATTTTCTACACTAAAAACGTTTAACTTAAAGTTTTCTTCATTACTAAGTCACTTATATTTATCATTTTCTATACTAAAAATTTTTAACTTAAAGTTTACTTATATTAATCATTTTCTCATATAAAAACTTTTAACTTAAAGTTTTCTTCATTACTAAAAATTTTAACTTTTCATACTCATTTCTAAAATCAAATTTTACTTCCCTAATATAACTTCATATACATAATCATTTTTTTCTTTTCAAAACAAATTCACTTGTAACACATTTGAGAACAAATAAAATTCCAGTTTTAAAAATATTTTTCAACCCCCCAAACTTAAATTTTTAACAGATTAAACATTTTAGCATCAGATATATATAAGCAGGAATGAAAATTTAAAATAACATGCTAACAAGAAATTTTAAACTCTAACGATTCAAGTAGAAAAACTAAAAAAAAAGGAGTAAAATTAAATTTGATCAAATTTTCTAATATTTTCATTTCAATTCAACATGTAGAGATTCAATAGACTTCTAAGCAGTGGGTATAAACATAAAAGCAAACTAACACACTAACTTTGACTTCACAATCTTAACATAAAAATAAACACAAACATAATAAAAGAAATATTCAGGTGGTCCTTATTTTCTATATGTAAGGATTTATGAAGTTGACGCCACTACATCGCCAAAAACTTGATCATTGTTTGAAAAGTAAGTTGTGTAAAATATATATAATTATAGGAAATTAATAATGAGTTTTTATGCAAGTATACATATCGTTATCAAGTAATAATGGACTTTCTATTTAAGCCACAAATAATGATCTCACAGAGAAGGTGTAAATTAGCAATGATAAATTTTACCATGAAATTTACAGAAAAACAAATGAAATTACAGTCACTAATTTTGAATGTTGATATGTTAACCAACCTAAATTACTTTACTAGTAGCAAAACTGAAAAATGCAAATTTTTAATAATAACTACTAATCTACTAACTATGTTTATATAAAGAAGGTTTCTTATGTGAAAAATCATCCTTCCCACTACAATGAAATTCTGGTGAAATGAGAGGAGATAATTTTTTATAATATGTGTAGTGTCAAATAGACGCAATTTTAATTCTCTACCCTGATATAGTTGTTGACCTCACTTTTGGTTAAGGTTTAGTTTTTCCACTATAGTAGCCTAAGGTCTAGCCATAGGACTTTTCTATTGACTATTCTTAGAAAACTAGACAAGGACCCCTCACCATTAGAAATTCCAAACTCTTCTCTACTTAACTTGAAGTTCCACATATTGGTTTTAACCTCTAGCACTTAGTAGGTGGGGTCGCTACGGGAGAACTCAAGATGAGTCAACCTTAGGACTGCTGGACCTTAGGGTTGACCATGGGTGTTGGTCTAGGGCTTAAGGTACATACTTGCACTCATAATCACTCACTATCTTAAACTTAAACTTAAACTTCTAGGCTTTTATCCCTTGATACTTTTGGGAGACTCCCTGTAGGTGGTCCCCTAAACCCACTAGCCCTAGGCTAGGGTTTGGCTAAGACCACTACATAAAGGACCCAAAGGTTTTTATTGGTCCATGGTTTATTGACGGTGGTTGGCACTCCAACTCTACCAAGATACTCAACTTATTTTTTTGCCCCTAAATTCCCCCAAATTACCTAGATACCTTTGGATTCCCAAATTTGGCCAAAATTTCCAAATCTACCAAAAATACCCAACTTGATTCAAAAATCATTTCAAAAACCTTGAAAACACCCAAACTACCCAAAATAACCAAAATTTTGCCAAATTACCAAAATACCCCTCCTTACCCCAAAATTCCAAAAATTCCAAAAAATCCCAAAAATTCTCAAAACCTCTCAAATATTCCCAATTTTATTTTTCTCAACTATCACATGATCCAATTTGGCCAATTTGACCATATTTGATCAAAACCCCCAAATTGCCCTTTAAAGGCTCATATTTTCCCCAAATTACCCCAAATGTCTATCCAATTGGTCTCAATTTACCCTAATTTCAATTTTAAACTCAAATTCACCCTTGATGTGACCAATATAGACCAAGTCCAAGCTCAATTGGTCCATGATTTAAACCCAATTTTGAGGTAAATCAAAAACCCAATTTTGGCCCTATGACTTGGTTCCACCAAATTGAACCAATTGCCCACTCAATTGGCCACAATTTGTGTTGAAAAATCTTCATAAAATTCCTACACATCAAATTTGATGTTCAATTGGCCATGGTGAGACCTCAATTTCATTTGATTTCAACCTAGGTCCAAAAGCCCCAAATTTGCCCCAAAGTTGCCCCAAATTGGTCATGTCTTAAAATCTCACCAAATTGAGGGCCTTAACCCCAAAATTTCCACTTCAACCCTTCATGAAAAATCTTCAAAACTTTGCCCTTGATCATTTGAACCATTTAATTTGGACTTATTACAAGGATAGCCCAACCTAAACCCATGTCTATCCCAACATGCCCAAATTGACCAAATTTTAAAAATCTCTCAAACTAACCTACCAATTGAACTCAAAATCACTTTGAACCTTCACTAAAAATCTTCATAAAAATCATCTACATAATGTTGATCAATATATTAGGCCAATTGACATGCCTAGCCTAGCCCAAACCCAAACTTTGATCACTTGAACCCACATTGAACCTATGCATTAAAGATTGCCTAACTACCCCAAAGTCATCAAATTAACTCCACCTCAGCTATTGGTTAGACCCTAAGACTGAGCCAAAACCCATCTAACAACCTAAACAAAGCCATCAACCAAAAGTCCCCCAAATTAAGGGATTTTATTTCCAAAAATGCACCTGCTTAAGATACCCTTACCAAAACCAAACCCCATTGCATTAAATTGCTTTGACAGATTCCCCTGGATGGCCTGAGCACCTAGCCACCTCCCCCTGCCATGGCCGGCTGGCCTAGTCATCGGAGAAGCCAAAATTGAGGGCCACCCCCTCTTGAAATCAAACATAGAGGCCAGCTCAGTCAAATCAAATTGTAGAGCTCCTATGCCCTCCACCTAAGCACCACAATGCACCCAAACTTGTGCCCTGAGAGCCACCCCATGGCCAGTTTTATAAAAACCACCTAAGCACCACAATGCACCCAAACTTATGCCTTGAGAGCCACCCCATGGCCATTTTTATTTAAAATCACCCCTAAGCACCACAATGCACCCAAACATTTGCCCTGAGAGCCACCCCATGACCATTTTTATAAGAACTCACCTCCACGGCCATGGGAGGTAATGCACCCAAACATTTGCCCTGAGAGCCACCCCATGGCCATTTTTATAAAAACTCACCTCCACGTCCATGGGAGGAGTGTTAAAATTTTCTCAAAGAGAGCTTCCTAAATCACTCACAAAGCTTCTTTGAGACCTCCACAGCCCATTCCAATCATTCCATTGCTTTGATTCCCCCTGTGTAACCTTAATTTTGAGCTTAAAAATTAGGACAGAAATAAGACATCCCTGAAAACTCCATGAAATTTCAATTTCTTGTGCCCACAACTTCACAACAGTAAGAGAAGACAAAGCCCCATCAAATTACCTCTGAAATAGCCTCTACAATAGTTCTAAACCAACATCCAAAATCGAGTTTGATCAAAATCACACCTAGGCCTAACACCAAGACCAGAGGCTCAATCCCTAGCCTCTTTGANTTGAGACCTCCACAGCCCATTCCAATCATTCCATTGCTTTGATTCCCCCTGTGTAACCTTAATTTTGAGCTTCAAAATTAGGGCAGAAATAAGACATCCCTGAAAACTCCACCAAATTTCAATTTCTTGTGCCCACAACTTCACAACAGCAAGAGAAGACAAAGCCCCATCAAATTACCTTTGAAATAACCTCTACAATAGTTCTAGACCAACATCCAAAATCGGGTTTGATCAAAATCACTCCTAGGCCTAACACCAAGACCAGAGGCTCAATCCCTAGCCTCTTTGGAACCCAACAAAAGTGCCAAGAACCTCTGATTGAAGCTTCACTTCTCAGAGCCAAGGTAAAAATTTTCTCTTATTCCCGAGCCTATTTGAACTCTCCATTTATTTTGAGTTGATTTCATGGCATCATAACCATATGGATATGTTCCTCTAGTCTTGATGAGCATTTAAANTAAAAATTTTCTCTTATTCCCGAGCCTATTTGAACTCTCCATTTATTTTGAGTTGATTTCATGGCATCATAAACATATGTATATGTTCCTCTAGTCTTGATGAGCATTTTTTTAAAAAAAATCATCTAATTTGGATAAGAAATGAGAGAGATCTTAAGGTTAGAAGGGACGTTTCTCGGGCTAGGCTATCGGGGACGATGACGGGCAGCCGTCTGATCGCGCGTGTATCGGATAGACTATCGAGATGAAGCCTGACAGTGCTTCTGAACATAAACTTCCATAGGTTGAGGTGGCGTCATGCATTTAAATAGATAAATAAGGATTTAATTAGTTCAGAAAATGATCCCTAACTTGAAAATTTTATATCTTGGTGTAGAAAAATGACAAAAATAAAAGAAAAATACCATCTTGCTGAGTGAATNCGATCGCGCGTGTATCGGATAGACTATCGAGATGAAGCCGGACAGTGCTTCTGAACATAAACTTCCGTAGGTTAAGGTGGCGCCGCACATTTAAATAGATAAATAAGGATTTAATTAATTCAGAAAATGATCCCAAACTTGAAAATTTTATATCTTGGTGTAGAAAAATCACAAAAATAAAAGAAAAATACCCGCTTGCTCAGTGAACAGAGGAGAATAATGTGGAAATATTTTTAATTCCATGTTATGCATATTTTATTTTTAAATAATTAAATACTGATTTGGATGTTTTGATTCTCCATGCATGTAGGAATATCACCATGGCTTGAAATTTTGGTTTGTTGTTGCCTCTATTAAAAGGAACATTCCTTGATTTTTCTAAAGTCAGAGAAGATCTCTAAACAGAGAATNTAATTAAATACTGATTTGGATGTTTTGATTCTCCATGCATGTAGGAATATCACCATGGCTTGAAATTTTGGTATGGTGTTGCCTCTATTAAAAGGAACATTCCTTGATTTTTCTAAAGTCAGAGAAGATCTCTAAATAGAGAATCATATTTTTTAAGTTTATATGCATTATTTGCTTAAATTAATCATGGAAATTAGCTTGTTGCTTAGAAAAATCAAAGAAAATTTTGGAAGGTTTATAATAACTAGAGAGCCTTTAAAAAAATTTCTTATGAGCCAAGTAATTCAAAATACACCTAATCTTCACAAACTCTAAATCACTAAGATAATTAATTTTAAAAAATACAAAAAACAAAATGATTTAATTTTTAATCTCCACTATTATATGGGATCCAGAAAACTCACTAAAAAAATTCCAAAGTATTTTGTGTTCATTTCGTGACTTAAGTTGATTTTTAAAGATAAATAACATTTTTGTCACTTAAATGATTTTTAAAAATCAAAATATAATTCCAAAATTTATAAAACTTATTTTTTTTAGTTCTTTGTGATCAGGGGGATTTTCTAAAAATAAAATGGACTATTAAAATAAAAACTTGTTTTAACCTACTTTTTAAAATATTTAAAATAATTAAAAATCCATAAAAATCACAAAAATAATAAAATTCATGAAAATATTCTAAATTGTTTCCTAAGCACTTAAGAACAATTAGAATATTTTTTCTGATTTTTTAAATAAAGATATTGAATTTTAAAGCTTCAAAATAATTTTTAAAAGCAAAAATTGGTTTTCATTAAGAATAATTCCAATAAATCAAATGAAACTCAAAAAAATATAAAATCTTCTCCTCTAAGTTCTCTGATCTCTGGAAGATTTTTCAAAAATATAAAACTTAANTTAAATAATTAAAAATCCATAAAAATCACAAAAATAATAAAATTCATGGAAATATTCTAAATTGTTTCCTAAGCACTTAAGAACAATTAGAATATTTTTCCTGATTTTTTAAATAAAGATACTGAATTTTAAAGCTTCAAAATAATTTTTAAAAGCAAAAATTGGTTTTTATTAAGAATAATTCCAATAAATCAAATGAAACTCAGAAAAATATAAAATCTTCTCCTCTAAGTTCTCTAATCTCTGGAAGATTTTTCAAAAATATAAAACTTAATTTTTTTTTCCATTTAAAATATTTTATACTTAATAAATACTTCAAAAATTAAAATAATTCTTAAAATTGAAATAAAATTCAAAAAATCATGAAATTTGTTCCAAAGGCTTCTTTGGTTTAAGTATATATCCAATAAAAATTTCAAGAGATTAGAATTTACCTTGGTCAAGTTAGGAATTTTCCNGTATATATCCAATAAAAATTTCAAGAGATTAGAATTTACCTTGGTCAAGTTAGGAATTTTCCTTGAAAAATCCTATTTTTTCATAAAAATAATTATATAAATTAAATTAAATTAAATTTTAAAAAATCACATTTTCTCCTCTGATGTCTTAATTTACCCACGAATGAGGTAGGATAAAAATTTCAAAGTCATTTGAATCGAATTTGACAAATTATGAAGTATTAGAGCCTTAGGGGCAAATATGTAATTTTGTAAATTTAGCCTTAATTAACATTTAGGCTTAATTGATGGAGGGAAATAGGCAACCTTTGATCTTAATTTGGATGTTTGAAACATAAGAGGTTAATTGGTAGAAACCAACCTCACTTTCCTAATTGAAAAGATAGGTTAATAAATTTTTAATTTATTAAAATTTGGAAGTTTATTAAAATAAAATGAACCCAGGACTTAGTGGTATGACTTTTGAAGTCAATAATTAATCAATTTAATACCTGTATTTTGTTTTTTAAATGAAATTTAAATCATGAATCTTCATCACCTAAAGCTTAACCTTTTCAAAACTAACCAGACACTCACCTAGGTCTTAAGGGCTTAGTAGTGACTTAGGCTAAATCAAGTTTCATTTAAACAAGGATTTCACTCACCTAGGACTTAAGGGCTTAGTAGTGACTTAGGCTAAATCAAGTTTCATTTAAATGATGATTAGAAAAGTAAACATCACTTAAAATTAAAATATCTTTCAAACACTACAAGCCCAATTATGACCAAAATTTGGCTAAGTGTCCCAATAACACTAACTTGCCTCTTTAAGGGTCTTCACCCACATAATTTTCAAAATTGAATTACGAGTGATAATTACCCTATTCTTAAGGATAATTGAGACATCAATGCTCATTGAGCACTGAGGGTATTTACAGGATGAATTTTTAAGCAACATAATAAGTTTAAAAAAACTGGGGATTTTCCACCAGGCAACGAGAAAGTAGCATGGACCTGCTTCTTTCTCTAGATCTGATGGATACCCCGGAGATATACTAAACTTATTATATTTTGCTTGGCAACATCATCCTTAATTAAACTCCTAAGGACCCACCAGGATATGACCTAGATCACTAAAATTTTACTTTCCTGTTTCATATAAACTGCCTTAACATGCTTTTTTAAGTTTCAGGTAGTGGAACGAGAAGACTTGTCAGGTACGCTTTTACAGTTTTCAGCATTGTCTTTCTTGTACTTTAATACTGTACCTTGCCAATTTGCATTTTAAACAACGATGTCACCCTGCATGAAAACTAAAAATATCAGGATAGCCACAAAACCCAAACCAAAACTAAAACTAAAACCAATCAAGATAAAATTCACCGCTACAACCTTCAAAATATAAAACAACTCAAAATTTAATCACAAACATCACACAAAACTACAATTGCAACTAAATTAAGATGTCTCTATCGAATGATCGGCAATTCCTCGTAGGAGGTAACCTACAGTTGGTAACGAGGCTTCCCACGGTCTAAATGAAATTATGGAACTCATTAGGTTAAGTCTAGTAAATTCATTTGGACTAAGTGAATCCAATAGAAAATAGTGGGGCCGGAACGAGCGAACCGTATGATCCTAATCGGTGTTGCTCTAATAAACTTTAACATGCCCCCATAAAATTTAAAGCGCTTCAACCATAGGGTCACCTGATTTGAAATTATAACTTTACACACTAGAAAACACATACTCGTCACGGCAAGGAGATTGGAGCTAGCATGGTGGGCAGCCCGGCCATCTTCAACAGCAAAACTCGTCTTCCCCAGCTAAACCAATCCTCCTTCCTTAGATATAAATTACAAAGCCATAAGACTTTGAGGTTGCTTGCTTATTCAACATAAATCCTCACCTTATCTTTCGGTCTTTTGTATAGCCCTGCTATACAATATAAGCCCTAACTCGTCTTAGGATTCTTAGGTTATCGTTTGTCACGACCTAAATCCTCATATCTTCCAGGCTATTTGTGTGATCAGTTCACACGAATGTAATCCATAACTAATAAAATTTGGAGGATGAAACACCTAAATATTTCTCCTCAAAAATGAAGCCAAACATTAGGATAGCTTGGGAAGTCACAGAGGTTCTCCTCTGGATCTATGACATCCCCTAGTTCTTCCTTCTTTGGACTCTACAACAAAATGTTTCATATTTGAACCAATCCCCTTTCACACCTCTACATCTGATCTCATTGAAAAGTCCTACTCTTTGAAACTCCTTGAAGATAATATATCTTGATTTTTATCGAGAGTCTTCTTAGGTGACTTCGGTCATTTAATATGTAATTAACTATAGGGGTTTGTCCTTATAGGAAGCATGTTCGAATCCAACTTAATATAAACCCTATTTAACTCTTTATATTAAATAAGGGAACTTGTCGACAAATAAAAAAATTTTGCAGACCAAATGGATGTCATATATTCCTTAATTTATTTGATCGAGCCTCATCCTCAAGTCTTGTGTTTATCCTTTGAGATAGATACAAGATTTGAGATACAACGCTCTTTAATTTAAACTATGAAACNAAATTTAGCCTTAATTAACATTTAGGCTTAATTGATGGAGGGAAATAGGCAACCTTTGATCTTAATTTGGATTTTTGAAACATAAGGGGTTAATTGGTAGAAACCAACCTCACTTTCCTAATGAAAAAGATAGGTTAATAAATTTTTAATTTATTAAAATTTGGAAGTTTATTAAAATAAAATGAACCCAAGACTTAGTGGTATGACTTTTGAAGTCAATAATTAATCAATTTAATACTCCTATTTTGATTTTTAAATGAAATTTAAATCATGAATCATGATCACTAAAGCTTAACCTTTTCAAAACTAACTAAGACACTCACCTAAGACTTAAGGACTTAGTAGTGACTTAGGCTAAATCAAGTTTCATTTAAATGACGATTAGAAAAGTAAACATCATTTAAAATTAAAATATCTTTCAAACACTACAAGCCCAATTAGGACCAAAATTTGGCTAAGTGTCCCAATAACACTAACTTGCCTCTTTAAGGGTCTTCACCCACATAATTTTCAAAATTGAATTACGAGTGATAATTACCCTATTCTTAGGGATAATTGAGACATCAATGCTCATTGAGCACTGAGGGTATTTACAGGATGAATTATTAAGCAACATAATAAGTTTAAAAAAACTGGGGATTTTCCACCAGGCAACGAGAAAGTAGCATGGACCTGCTTCTTTCTCTAGATCTGATGGATACCCCGAAATCCACTAAACTTAATATATTTTGCTTGGCAACATCATCCTTAATTAAACTCCTAAGGACCCACCAGATATGACCTAGGTCACCAAAATTTTACTTTCCTGTTTCATATAAACTGCCTTAACATGCTTTTTGAGTTTCAGGTAGTGGAACGAGAAGACTTGTCAGGTACGCTTTTACAGTTTTCAGCATTGTCTTTCTTGTACTTTCATACTGTACCTTGCAAATTTGCATGCTGAACAACGATGTCACCCTGCATGAAAACTAAAACTATCAGGATAGCCACAAAACCAAAACCAAAACTAAAACTAAAACCAGCCAAGATAAAATTCACCGCTACAACATTCAAAATATAAAACAACTCAAAATTTAATCACAAACATCACACAAAACTACAATTGCAACTAAATTAAGATATCTCTATTGGATGATCGGTAATTCCTCGTAGGAGGTAACCTACGGTTGGTAACGAGGCTTCCCACGGTCTAAATGAAATTATGGAACTCATTAGGTTAAGTTTAGTAAATTCATTTGGACTAAGTGAATCCAATAGAAAATAGTGGGGTCGGAACGAGCGAACCGTATGATCCTNATATATATATATATATAAATTAAAACGTCCTTCCAAAGCGGGCGACGGGATTTCAATTTCGGTGATCGACAGCTTTTTACAGGCAACTCCTCCAACCAAAATAGAGCCGACAGCTTCTAGCGACTCTGCTGGGACTAGATTCTCTCTCCACTTAAATGAAGAAATATTATCTTCACACCATCGGTAATATGTCCATGTCCCTCTTAAACCAAATTACCCTTCTTCCGTTAGCACACTTTACCCATTTCTGTCTTGGGAAAGTACAGCTAACTCGGATTTCAGGACTGGCTGTTCAACCATCTTTGAACAGAGGGGTTCAGAAGGCCATTAAAAACTTTTTAAATTTTCATGGAGGGTCGGACCCCCAATAAGTGTGTCGGTGGACTAGTTCCACCTGGGCATTGTCTGCCACTAAATGGGTCCCGCATTGGGTCATAAAAAACTTCACATCTCCCTTCCAAATTTGATTTGCTACTTTGCAAATTAAACTGAATCATGTTGTGCTGTGCGTACTTTGAAATTTTCTTACATTAATTAAATTTTACACCTCTTGATTTTTCTTAAACAAAATTTTAAAATTTCAATAAATTAAGATCCGCCCGGTCTAAAGATCAACCTCTATTTTTAGTGTTTGCACTAAAAATTATGAGGTTTTTGGCCATATAGCTAACCCTGAAACTTTCTATTTTCAAGCCTGCTGCAATGGCCTACCCAACACTGCCCTTTTCATGCAACCTGCCGACAAGCCATGAAGCCTGTAATCTTGCTCCTACCATCAAGTTCAGAGCCGGATTTGAAGGTCTCGAGGTCATCCTTGGGAAATCCCCGTTTGTGGTAATGAAGATCCCCACACCGGAAATACAGGAACCATTTGCAGAATTCAGCCGAAACTGCCTTCAAAACTTCCCTGCCTGCAAGAAGTCTAAAACTACTGCCGTCATGGTACCCACCAAAATTGTTGTCCCCGCTGCTGCTAAGGGGGAAGAAGTAATGATTATTGAGGGATTAACTGTCCCACCACCCGTGTTTGAAGTCGTATCAAGTTCAATGATTGTACCACTGACCCAAACTCAAAAGAGGAACCACAAGAGAAGAGTTTGGAGGGTCATCAAAGCCCAGGCTCCTGAAGAGACACCCGTTGAGGAGGAGCCTCATCAAGTTGAAAAAGTGTTACCGAAAATTTATCCACTCCTACGAGGGAGTAGATTCCATCCTCTAACGGGTACCAATGGATACGAGAGTATCCGGAAAATTGCTGCCGCATTACCACAACTTCATGGAAAAGGTGAGAAGAGAAAGAAGTTCACTCCTATCACCCAAGTTAGTGAAATTTTCAAAAGGCTAGCTGCCAAAGAAGGATGTTCAGTTTGCGAGTTACTTAAATGAGTGGGAGATGCAATTTTCCCTCACATGAGGAAGGAAATTTTGAAAGGCATCAAATCAGCCAGACAATCTCACAAGACAACTGGAGTGACACCTACTCGTATCCTCGTTTGGTTCCTTTTAGGAAATAAATTTGATACCGCAGTAATTACTACTGATTATACTGCTACGAGGACTGCAGGTTGTCGACCTGTTAAGTCGAGACTGGGTCCAAAAATCTTACCCGCCACCCATTATGGAGATGTTCCTACAATCCCAAAGGCAAAGACAAGACGATTACCTGGCACTATAGCCAGTCTACACCACGGAGAGCATACTTTCCCTCGACATACTGATGTTTTTACTAAGACACTCCATCCTGAGACATCATCGTCAAAAAAGAGAAAAAGTATGGGTACCCAAGGTCGCTGCACCGATACAGTCCGGTGAACCCGCGGGACATGGAATGAAACCAGCGTCAGAAACATCTGACATCATCGCGATAATAGCCAGCGAGCTGGAGGAACAAGTTGAGGATTTCCCCAAGGTCCTCCAGATCTTAAAGCAATCAAGGAATCGATAATTGAGGAAAAAGTTGAGAAACTCAGACTTAAAGCGATCAAGGAATCAATAATTGAAGAAAAAGTTGAGAAACTCAGGATTGAGATTTCCGAGTTAGCTCGAGAACACAGAGTTTCCATTAATAGCGACGATGAAAATTTTGATTACAATGATTACTTGGAGGAATATTTCATGGATGTCCATGTAATTGAAACCAGAGCCACCACATTTGCGCATGACGCTCAACCTCACATCGAAGAGAATGCCGTAGATGAGCTGCATAGGGTTGTCCTCTTAAGGGATGAGCAAGTTAGTCTACTAGAGAAAAGAATAGAAGAGATGATCGCAACCATGACCGCTATGGCCACCATTCAGGGGCAATCATAAGCGTCGCAATTGGCTTCTCCAGAGATCAATCAGCCATAAATCATACACATCACAGATGAAAGAAGAGAGGTTGCTTCAGCGAATAGAGACGAGCAACACAGAAAAGGTTCTCCATCAGGTGTTATCCAGAGAAAGAGTTCAAGCAAATTGTTGAACAAGTGTGGGACGCCTTAACCCAATCTAAGGGTGGTGCATTGGTACTAAAAGGTAGAACTTACCTGGAGGAATTTAATGTCGTGCCTTTCTCCAAGGGTTTTTTGGCCCCAAACTTCAAGATATTTGATGGGACTGAGAATCCCAGATAACATATAGCACATTTTCGAGCCAGCTGTGGCAACACAAGAAATAATGAAGCTCTACTCTTCCAACAGTTTGTCAGCAGCTTGTCAAAAATTGCTTTTGATTGGTACGCTGACTAGCCCAACGAGTCAGTTAAAACATTTTCCTAGTTGGAACAGTTATTTGTGAAAACAATTGCCGGGGTGCAACATCATGTGTCTATTGGAGAACTCATGATGGAAAAATAAAAGCCTAGCAAAACTTTGGTGGACTATATTTTGAGGTGGATAAACCAAAGCCTAGTGAAATTTTGACAGACTATATTTTGAGGTGGAGAAACCTTAGCATGAAATGTGAACTGAATACCTTGACAGGCTATATTTTGAGGTGGAGAAACCTTAGCATGAAATGTGAACCTCAGCTACAGGAACATCAAATGTTAAAATTCCTACTCAAGAGCATACATGGGCAGTAGCTTTCATGCTCAAGGGACTCACCATCAAATCCTTTGAGAAGCTACTCAGTAAAGCCAGCAGTCTTCAAGAAGAAATAAAGCACATGGAGCCACACAAAAAGGCTAAGGTGACCAGAGTGTTCAAAAAAAAATCAGGAGTAGTAGAGACCATCGATAAAAGAAAGTATCTAATGAAGATATATGCAGAAGAGCCTCACCAGTCTTCATCACAGTATACTCAGAAACAGAGTAGTCAATCTAACCATCGATAGCCTCAAGAGAGATCACCACGAACAGGAGATAAGACAATGTTCTTATCAGAGCGACGTAAAATGGTGTATTCTTTCAAAGATGAAGTTATACCTAAAATATTTAGAATTCTGATGAAGAAGCCGAAGTTCAGACTACCAGATCTAAAAAAAGCCCGAAGAGGTGGATAAGAAGAATGAACCAAATTATTGCCCATACCACCGATTTCTTGGGCACACTATAGAAAAATGCTTTGTCTTTAAGGACTGGCTCGAGAGGAACCTTAAAGAAGAGAACATAACAATCCTGAAAGAATATTTAAAAGAACCTGAAAAAGGTTCCATAAATATGATTTCGGTCAAGCCAATCTCCCGAATTGATCTGTATACTGGAACAGATGGATGGAGTACAACTTGGGATGACCTCAAGAGGGTCCTAAATCAAATACAAGATCCATAAAAACAATCTTCTGCATATAACAGAGATGAAGAATGGAATGAGGTATGGAGTAGATCATCCAACAAAATACTGAACAAGATCCAGTCTGCATCAAAACAAGTCTTCATTCAGAGTCCGCAGCATACTAAGCCCGAGATGAAGGTTTTGTCAGGAGATCTGTCATTGTCAAGGAAAAAGAAGAAGAAGAAGAGAAGCGTCACTACAAAGATTGATAGCATGGGGGGTAGGATAGGGGCTGCCTCTACTAGGCTAGTTGTCTCAGATTCGGGGAAGAAAATCCTCGAACCCTTGACTTTGTATGATTATCTTTTTTTCCCTCTGGGGACTTATAAATATAATTGTTGTGATTTCGGCTACGTTTTAATTGTTTCTGGTGATAACTTAACTAATTATGACCAATCTAGGTTCGATCTTGATCCCCAAAATGATGCTCAAATCATACTCAAGTCTGATGAACTCGTTGTCAAGTCCAAAGAAGATATCAATGACACCGCTTACAACAACACCGATAGCGAGAAGCCAATTCTCAAACATCACTGTACACCACTTACCATTAACTTAGATCTTTCTGACAAAGAGGAAGAGACACTGAAAGATTCAACAATGATATCTCAAGAAGAAGAAGTCATAGAAGTTCACTTGAGGAGCAAAAAAGTGTTACCACCAAGAGCAGCTCCAACATATAAAGGAAAGCAGATAATGAGCCGAGAAGAGATACCTCCAGCTCCACCAGTGGAAGAACCACATAATCAAGATAAAATTGGAGTATCACTACAACGTGCTAGCTCATCTTAGGAAGTTGTCGGCCCGATTAAGCATCTACGATGCTCTGATCCTGTCAAAAGAGATGAGAGAGTCTCTAGTTATAACTTTGTTTGACCCAGAAATTTACTTAGCTCAATTGGCCAGCACATCCTCAGATGAAGTTTGTTCATTGAAAGAACAGCCTGGGGTTAACCTTCACAGATGAAGACATGTTGCTCGGCACCGCCGACCACAATCTTCCACTCTACATCTCCGTCAACATCGACAGATTTGTGTTGTCCAGAGTTTCAGTATATTCTGGAGAATCTTTTAACTTGATGAGCTTACGAACATTATCTTATTTGGACATTGAAGCTCACGTTAACTTGATGAGTCTACGGACGTTAGCATATTTGGACTTCAACATTCAGGAGCTCATCCTGATAAAATGATGTTAAGAGGATTCAACCAAAAGGGAGAAAGAGCCCTTGGATCAATTACATTATTTATGAAGGTTGGAGAACTCGTTACAACCGCTAAATTTTATATCATCAATGCCGAGACCTTTTTTAACGCTCTACTAGGTCGACCATGGATTCATGAGCATAATATGGTTCCACCATCTCTACACCAGTGCATCCAATACCGCAAAGATGATCAAGAAAATTCCATCAAAGGAGACCTAAAACCATTTTCAGTGCATGAAGTTGGTATCCATGAAGATGCTGCCTATTATGCGCCTCCAAAGAGGATTGTCTTCTCTCGTGAAGTTATCACAAACAAAGATAAAGATTCAGAAGAATTACAAAGAGGAGGCAATTTAACTCTACTTCAGCGATCTTCCACCACTCCCTAACAACGAGTTGGTGAAAGTTCTTTTAGTTTGCACACCCGAGGTCGAGGCCGGGGATGTTGATGAGGAAGAATCAATTTAATTGTTGAATGGACTAGGCCAACCATCAACGTTGGTGATGAAGACAGTTCTGAAGATGAGATAATGATGACAAGACAAAAGAAACCTCAGTACAAGATATCCTTAGAAGATACAGAGAAAATGAATATTAAATAATGTATGATTCGATAAACCACTATGTGAATGCTATGACCCTTACTCTGATTCTCCCTCAAAAGGTCGAGAGTTTAAAGATCAAGAAATTCCATTGTTTTGGTTCAAAGCTGATCAAATTTTACTGTGCTTCTACCTCTACTGAGCTTGAAAACATGTAAATTTGGATGATGATCCTAATGAATTAATGGAATTGCCTTTTGGTTACTTCTCACCTTATGTTCAAAAATTAATTCAACAGGGACACTTACCAAAACAAATACCAAAAGCTAAATTTCAACTTTTTGAAAATTTATGGAATGGTAAAAGTTGAACTCCAAATTCAAAAGAAGGACTCAGATCTGGTACAGTCAGACCAGTCGATGATTCTGAATTTTGCATGGTTGTTACTGGTGAGTTAGAAGAGGATTGCCTCTATATAGAGGATAACTCTACTAATCAACCAATAGAAGATGCTCCACTAGAATTCGAGGAGGAAATTAAATCTACCGTTGATGAATTGAAATAAATTAACCTCGGGACTGAAGAACAACCCTGACCTACATTTATAAGTTCTCTACTCAATGACAAAGAATCTTCAGAATTGATCAAATTATTACCATAATTCAAAGATTGCTTCGCATGGAGCTATGATGAAATGTCAGGACTGTCAGCAGAGTTTGAAGTCCATAAACTCAGGGTGGACAAGAATATAACCCCAGTAAAGCAAGCTCCCAGGAGAATGCACCTCAAAATAGAACAACAAGTCATCACCGAGGTGAAGAAATTAACAGACGCCAATTTTGTAAAAGAAGAGTAATACCCCACATGATTAGCTAACATTGTACCTGTTAAGAAGAAAAATAGACAGATTCGTGTTTGTGTTGACTTCAGAGATTTGAACAAGGCATGTACAAAAGATGAGTTTTCACTGCCAATACCAGAGATGATGGTGGATATCGCTTCAACACAAGAGATTTTCTCCTTCATGGACGGATCGTCGGGATACAACCAAATCAAGATGGCTCCCGAGGATGCAGCACTTACAGCCTTTAGAACACCAATTGGAATTTTCTGCTACACAATGATGTCGTTCGGCTTAAATAATGCTGAAGCAACATATCAGTACGCAATGACGAAGATTTTTTATGACCTCATTCACAACCAAGTAGAATGCTATGTAGATGATTTGGTCATCAAAAGTAAATTAAAAATAGACCATTTGTACAATTTGAGGATCGTGTTCGAACGGTTACGGCAATATGAACTTAAAATGAATCCCTTAAAGTGCGTCTTCGGCATTACTTTTGGGAAATTTCTGGGATTCATTGTCCGTCATCAAGGAATCGAGATCGACCTGGATAAAATTAAAGCTATCTTAGAAATGCCTCCTCCTAAATCTTTGAAACAACTACGTTCCTTCTAGGGGAAGTTGGCATATCTGAAACGGTTTATTTCTAATCTCTCAGGTAGGTGTCAGCCTTTCTCGACATTAGTTAAAAAGGGCGCAAAATTTATTTGTGAAGAGAAATGCCAACGGGCCTTTGAGGATATTAAACAATATTTAATGACACCTCCTGTCTTGGCAGCCCCTATCCCAAAGAAACTGTTGATACTTTATATCGCGGCCTTAGACGACTCTCTTGGAGCCCACTTAGCCCAAGTCAATGATGAGGGTAAGGAAAATGCACTCTACTACTGGAATCGTCGCCTAATACCGACGGAGATAAGGTATGCACCAATTGAGAAATATTGCCTGACATTGATTTTCGCTGCTCAAAAGCTTAGACATTACATGCTTTCTCATAAGGTTACCCTAATCTTGAAAGTTAATCCATTGCAATATTTGATGACCCGACAAACACTTTCTGGACGTCTGGCAAGATAGTCAATGATCTTATTGCAATTTGACATAAATTTTGTTCCCCTCCGTGCTATCAAGGGACAGATACTAGCAGACTTTCTCGCTGCACACCCACTACCAGTTGGGTCATCTCTCAACAACAAGTTACTAGATGAGCAAATATTACAAATGGAATTCTCCAGTGTACAACGATGGGAGAAGTACTTCGACGATGCTTCATCAGCCAAAAAAGACAAAAGATCAAGCACAGTTATACCAGGCAAAGCAGGGATTGGTTTATTTATTACGCCAGATAAGGGTATGTTGAGGTTCTCATACCACCTGACAAAGCTGTGCACCAACAATGAAGCAGAATATGAAGCTTTAATCACCGAATTGGGAATGGCAATCTTAGTGGATATAATAAACATTGCCATCTATGGTGACTCCCAACTCGTCATCCAGCAAGTCGTCGGACAATACAGAATTCTAAAACCAATATTAGCAGAATACCATTAGTACACGATGAAGCTCCTAGAGCAGATCCCCGATGTGAATTTCTACCAGATTTCTATGGGAGATAATGCCCATGCCGACGCTCTAGCTAAACTTGCTAGGGAAATGGCATGTCCCCTGGTGGATTACATTGAAATCACAGTGCAAGGAAAGTGAGTCTTGTCTCAGATTGATCTCGAAACTTTACACAAATTTGGAAAAGAAGAAACAATAAATACAATTACAGACATCAATGAAGATTGGCGCAAGCCTTTAATAGAATATTTGCATACTGGAAAGCTGTCAGAAGACAAGTCTGAAGCACACCACATCACAAAGAGGGCCATGTCTTACGCCTTGATGGGAAACGTTCTCTGGAGAAGACCATTCAACCAGATGTGGCTATGGTGTTTGAGCAGAGCTGAAGCACAGAATATTGTCAAAGAGGTACATGCCGGATTGTGCGGCGCTCACCAGTCAGGGCCGAAAATGAAAATGAAAATCAAAAGACTCGGGTATCATTGGCCAGCAATGATGTCTGATTTCATGGATACAACCAGAAAATTTCACCAATATCAAGTGCATAGGGTGGTCTTACACCAGCCTCCGAATGTGCTACACCCAGCTATTGCCTCGTGGCCATTCGAGTGTTGGGGCACAGACATAATAGGTCTGATAGACCCTCCATCATCCAAAGGACATAGGTTTATACTTGTCGCTATAGATTACTTCTCCAAATGGGCAGAGGCAGTACCGTTACGTGAGGTTACGGCACAGCATGACCTTCAATTTTTTAAAAGCCAAATTGTATATCGTTTCGTAGTACCGTGAAGAATAATTTTTGACAATAGGATAGCTTTCAAAAGCACAAAGATCAACAGTTTTGTCAACAGACATGAGATAGATTGGATATACTCTACAATTTAATATCCTAAAGCAAATGGTCTAGCTGAAGCCTCCAACAAAACATTGGTACAAATTTTAAAGAAAACACTGGATGAAAATAAAAGTGATTGGCACAACAAAATATTAGAAGCCTTGTGGGCCTACGGGACGACTTTCAGGACTCCCACTCAGTGTACACCCTATATGCTCGTGTACGGATCCGAGGCTGTGCTACCGTTAGAAGTCCAAACACCTTCTCTTAGAGTTGTTGTTTCCAACCAACTCACAATAAAAGAAAGTGCAAAACTCAGACTTGAAGAACTGGAAAGTCTTGAGGGAAAATAACTAGAAGCACAACAACATTTAGAGCTTTACCATGCAAAGATGGTACAAGCCCATGACAAATTGGTCTGCCCAAGGACATTCAAAGTTGGTGACCTCGTACTTGTGCTCAAAAGGTCTATTCTTGCACGCCGTAAAATAGGTGAAAAATTCAAGCCAACTTGGGAGGGATCATTTGTCATTAACAGGTTCTACATAGGAGGAGCCTACCAGTTAGTGGACTTCCAAGGCGAAAGACCAATGTTACCAATAAATGGACGATATCTAAAAACCTATTACGCAACCTCATGTCGCTTGCCTTCACTTGCTTTGAAATTTTGAAACTTTGATTGTTTTGGGGTTCTCTATGTGGTCAAATGTCTATGACCAGGTCCAAATTTTTGTAATTAACCTCACTATAATGAAAATTTTGAGAAAAATATTTTAAACTTTAAATTTTCTCCTTTTCACTTTTAAACTTAATGTTCCACAAAAATTTAAACAAAATTCATACATAAATAGACAATTCATTTCACTAAAATAAGTTAAAATTCACTTTAATACATACTTTTTTTGTTCTTGTTCATGCCAAGTTTCGGCCCACTGATGTTTTCCTGTTGTCTGCATAAAAATATCGAGACAAATACTGATCTTTGCTTTCAAGGATGGTTGGAGCCTCGCTCTAAATGAGGAGATGGCGCCGCAAGGCGGTGCCATAGACTTCAACATGGATTTTGACCAGGTTGGCATGGACTACGAAGGTCCTCTCATGAATGTGGTCAGTTGCAGAGAGAAAGAGGGATTGCCTTCACTGCTGAGGGTGACCGCCAAAGATAATATATCACACAAAGGCAAGAACGTGATAACAGAGCAAGATCCGATAGAAGGGCCCAGCCGTCTGCCCTCCATGGTAGCTACACCAGTTGGAGGCCTAGTAGCCGTCAATAACGAATGACTACCAAGTACTTCGCTTCGTTGGACGCAATGTAGGAACGCCAGCTGCAAGAAGCAAAGGGCTTTTCTACGATAGGAATGCAAACGTTAGAGAGAGAAGAACAACTTACTCACCCCTATTCTTGAGGGGCATATTTATGATCCAGGCCTGAAAGAAACTTCTGCTAGCCTACCCACCACGAATGAAGAACCAGGGTTCGTGACAGAGTTGGATACACTTTCAGTTTCAGATGTTTTATGCAAGGGTTGCCCGACGTGGAACGTTGAAATATCGGTCGGGACATCAGCCACAGAGGTGTTTGTAGAATGCCCATATTGCAATATTCTACATTTATAATGTTTCAGTACATTAAAAGAGTATACCTCTAGCACTGTTGGGTCTCAGACTTCNCATAGGAGGAGCCTACCAGTTAGTGGACTTCCAAGGCAAAAGACCCATGTTACCAATAAATGGACGATATATAAAAACCTATTACGCAACCTGATGTCACTTACCTTCACTTGCTTTGAAATTTTGAAACTTTGATTGTTTTGGGGTTATCTATGTGGCCAAATGACTATAACCGGGTCCAAATTTTTGTATTTAACCTCACTATAATGAAAATTTTGAGAAAAATATTTTAAACTTTAAATTTTCTCCTTTTCACTTTTAAACTTAATGTTCCACAAAAATTTAAACAAAATTCATACATAAATAGTCAATTCATTTCACTAAAGTAAGTTAAAATTCACTTTAATATATACTTTTTTTGTTCTTGTTCATGCCAAGTTTTTGCCCACTTATGTTTTTCCTGTTGTTTGCATAAAAATATCGGGAAAAAGACTGATCTTTGCTTTCAAGGATGGTTGGAGCCACACTCTAAATGAGGAGATGGCGCCGCAGGGCGGTACCATAGACTTCAACATGGATTTTGACCAGGTTGACATGGACTACTAAGGTCCTCTCATGAATGTGGTCAGCTATAGAGAGAAAGAGGGATTGCCTTCACTGCTTAGGGTGACCACCAAAGATAATATATCACACAAAGGCAAGAACGTGATAACAGAGCAAGATCTGATGGAAGGGCCCAACCGTCTGCCTCCATGGTAGCTACACCAGTTGGAGGCCTAGTAGCCGCCAATAACGAATGACTACCAAGTACTTCGCTTCGTCGGACGCAATGTAGGAACGCCAGCTGCAAGAAGCAGAGGGCTTTTTTACGATAGGAATGCAAACGTTAGAGAGAGAAGAACAACTTACTCACCCCTATTCCTGAGGGGCATATTTATGATCCAGGCCTGAAAGAAACTTCTGCTAGCCTACCCATCACGAATGAAGAACCAGGGTTTGTGACAGAGTTGGATACACTTTCAATTTCGGATGTTTTATGCAAGGGTTGCCCGACATGCAACGTTGAAATACCGGTCGGGACATCAGCCACAGAGGTGTTTGTAGAATGCCCATATTGCAATATTTTACATTTATAATGTTTCAGTACATTAAAAGAGTATACCTCTAGCACCGTTGGGTATCAGACTTCAGATTTTATGATGGATGAGTTATACGTCCCATTGGGGACAGATCAGTATGCACCATGGAGCCCAAGTTTGTGTATCCCGCTAGAAGCTGAGTCTCGTGTTTCAGATCAACCAGGACAAGTTTGGGTTCCTGCCAATGCTCGAAGTAAGGAACGCCCACGACAACTACCGACCCCTAATACAATGGAGTACTACAAAATAAGCAAAGCAGATAAAAGAAAATTTAAATTTTATGAAGAATTCCAAGGAAAATTCATCAACATACTGGAGGGATTAGAACTCTATACCAGAGTCTTCTCAGAGACTGACGAAAAAAGTATACTTGACTGCATTTTTGACCTAAGGGACAGAGGTTGAGCAGGATTACTTATGGAAAGGACCTATTCCGAGCCGAGGAAATGGATGCGAGGAAAAGGGAGGATTACTATCCAATGTGGCTGCTGCTACAACTTCACAAATGACAGACAGGGGAATCCTCCTGGGATCCTCATGCACGATCAAGTAGATCCACTACCGCCAATGATAAAGTGGATGATCCAAAGAATGGTCAAATGAATTATTCTGCCAGCTACCTGCATTCCAAATAGTTGTATTATCAACATCTACAATGAAGGTGACTGCATACCTCCTCACATCGATCATCATGATTTTGTAAGACCCTTCTGCACGGTCTCATCTCTGAGCAAGAGCAATATATTGAGAATTTTAGCCAGACCCAGAATTGGAAGAGCTACTATCGTACAAGCTATGAGAGGGTTGTACCTCTAAGTACATGCGAAGGGAACTCTTATCCTGGAGCATGGCTTACTAGTTTTTCTCGATCAGGAGCTCGTCATATCTGATACAGAGGGTCAGAGGGTTCACTTTTTTTTATATGGCAACATGATATGTATCTGATATATTCAACCTACAATGTATTCATGGCATGAGATGATCTGGATGTACTTCAACATGGACTATATATTGTACTTTTTTAGGCGTTAGCCTATGTTTGATCTGTGACATCTTTATTAGAGCAGATTAATGGAAATTTCTCTCAAAAATGTGTCATTTTGTCAGTTGCCTTTTTTGTGTGATGGATGGAAGCCACGAACCACGCATTGGTTCGGAATTTCAATGAACGAAGAATTAAACAACAAACCTTTAAAAATAAATAAATTTAAATAATTTTTTTACATATTTAAATAACAACAAAAATAAATTTCTTTTGAAAATCAACCAATTAGAATTAAAATTTTAAAGACATATTTTGAAAATTGTGATAAAAACAACAAGAAAAGAAAATGAATCTGTTAAGTGGATTCTCTCGTTCTCGGAGTTTCCTACTCTTTGTGCGCGCAGCTCAACCATCTTTATCTTCATTAACTCTCTTCACATCCCCACAAAATTTCACATTCTGCACAAAACCCCACAAAACTCTACAGATCTTCTTCAACAAAATCAACATTTTCACATGATACATTTCTAAAAATTCAACATCACAAACTCTCTACGTTGTTTTCATATGACTCTTAGGGTTAATACCCAAATTTTGAATCCCCATATCTGAGGGTCGGTGTGAGGTCCCCTTCAATGGATGTTAAGGCTTTCAATTCCTTCAAATCTCAAATTCTCTGAAGATCGCTATGAGGTCTCCTTCAGTGGATGTTAAGGCTTCTGATTCCTTCAAATTTCATATTCTCCAAGGATCGGTGTGAGGCCCCTTTCAATGGATGTTAAGGCTTCTGATTCCTTGAAATTTTAAATTACCCAAAGATTGGTGTGAGGCCCCCTTCAATGGATGTTAAGGCTTCTGATTCCTTCAAATTTTAGGTTCTCTGAGGATTAGTGTGAGGCCCCTTCAATGGATGTTAAGGCTTTTGATTACTTCAAATTTCAAATTCTCGGAGGATCGGTGTGCGGCCCTCTTCAATGGATGTTAAGGCTTCCGATTCCTTCAAATTTTAAATTATCAAAAGATCGGTGTGAGGCCCCCTTCAATGGATGTTAAGGCTTCCGATTCCTTTATATATTCTATTCACATATTTTCCATAAATTCACATGTCCGAATCTGCATATTCTTTGCATAATGCATATATTCTCTTGTCACCGCTTCTGTTGGATGTGAGTCCTAGCGCATTCCTTCCTAACGTGACGCACATATATCCTTCTCAATGTAACACAGATATATCCTCTTGTCACTGCTTGGGTTGGATGTGAGTCCTAGTGCTTTTCATTCCTAACGTAATGCACACATATTCTCTTATCACCGCTTGGGTTAAATGTGAGTCCTAGCGCTTTCCTTCCTAATGTGACGCACATATATTTTCTTGTAACCTCTTGAGTTGGATGTGAGTCCTAGTCCTTTCCTTCTCAATGTAACACAGATATATCCTCTTGTCACCGCTTGAGTTAGATGTCGGTCCTAGCGCTTTCCTTCCTAATGTGACGCACATATATTTTCTTGTTACCTTTTGAGTTGGATCTAAGTCCTAGTGCTTTCCTTCTCAATGTAACCCAGATATATCCTCTTGTCACCGCTTGGGTTGGATGTGAGTCCTAGTGCTTTCTTTCCTAATGTGACACACACATATTCTCTTGTCGCCGCTTGGGTTGGATGTGAGTCCTAGCGCTTTCCTTCCTAACATGATGCACATATATTTTCTTGTTACCTCTTGAGTTGGATGTGAGTCCCAGAGCTTTCCTCCTCAATTTAGCAGATATTTTATTCGTCATCATTTGGGTTGGATGTGAGTCCCAGTGCACTCATTTCTAATGTGACACATATATTCTCCCTATCACATTTCAGTTTGAATATAACTCCTCAGTGGTAGCTCGAACTGGTACAGTCCTTTCTTTATGGAGACATATCCTTGACGGTCACCGTCTTCTACACTGTTGTTACCCTTTGGAGTCGGATGTGAGCCTCTGTGCTTTCCATCTCGTCGGTCCTCCCACATAATCCTATTCTCATTTTTGAAATCAGTTTCAAGACGATCTAAAATGGATTATGGCATTTGATTCTCATTTCGGGATTGATACCCTAAATTTCAATTCCAACCTCGGGGTCAGCACTTACATACTGATTCTCATCCTTTATAAATACCTGAAATTTTTTAACTTAAAATTCACTCTTTGATCCCCAACGAGAGTCCCTACTCTTTGATTTCAATCAAACGAGCACTGCTAAATCCCCAGCAGAAACAAATCACACCACAACTCTACGCTCCTTTCTATGTCTGTCGATTTAGAAGTTTGTATTGGTTTTTGTTGATCTCGTCGGTCAACGCCAATACGAGAGGAGTCTTGCCCAGCACACCACACCTATTGGGGGTCCATTTGTTGACTTCACTTTTGGTTGAGGTTTAGTTTTTCCTCTTTAATAGCCTAAGGTCTAGTCATAGGACTTTTCTTAGAAAACTAGATAAGGAGCCCTCACCATTCGAAATTCCAAACTCTTCTCTACTCAACTTGAAGTTCCACATATTGGTCCTAACCTCTAGCACTTAGTAGGTGGGGTCACTATGGGAGACTCAAGATGAGTCACCCTTAGGACTGCTGGACCTTAAGGTTGACCCTGGGTGTTGGTATAGGGCTTAAGGTACATACTTGCACTCTTAATCGCTCACTATCCTAAACTTAAACTTCTAGGCTTTGATCCCTTAATACTTTTGGGAGACTCTTGTAGGTGGTCCCCTAAAACCACTAGTCTAGGCTAGGGTTTGGCTAAAACCACTACATAGAGGACCCAAAATAGGGTTTTCATTGTTCCATGGCTTATTGAGGGTTGTTGGCACTCCAACTCTACCAAGGTACTTAACTTATCCTTTTGCCCCTAAATTCCCCCAAATTACCTAGAAACCTTCAGAACCCCAAATTTGGCCAAAATTTCCAAATCTACCCAAAATACTCTATTAGTTCAAAAATTATTTCAAACACCTTGAAAACACCCAAACTACCCAAAATCACCAAAATTGGCCAAATGTACCAAAATACCCCTCTTAGCCCAAAATTCCAAAAATTCCAAAAAAATCCCAAAAATTCCCAAAACCTCCCAAATATTTCAAATTTCATTTTCCTCAACTACCACATGACCCAATTTGGCCAATTTGACCATCTTTGATCAAAACCCTCAAATTACCCTTTAAAGGCCCATATTTTCCCCAAATTACCCCAAATGTCTATCCAATTGGTCTCAATTTACCCCAATTTCAATTCTAAACTCAAATTCACCCTTGATGTGACTAATCTAGACCAAATCCAAGCTCAATTGGTCCATAATTTGAACCCAATTTTGAGCAAAATCAAAAATCAAATTTTGGCCCTAAGACTTGGCTTCACCGAATTGAACCCATAGCCCACTCAATTGGCCACAATTTGTGTTGAAAAATAATCATAGCATTCCTACACATCAAATTTAACCTTCAAGTGGCATTTGTGTGACCTCAATTTCATTTGATTTCAACCTACGTCTAAAAGCCCCAAATTTGCCTCAAATTGGCCATGTCTTAAAATTTCACCAAATTGATGGCCTTAACCCCAAAATTTCCACTCAATCCCTGCAAGAAAAATCTTCAACATATATCCCTTGATCATTTGAATAATTTAACTTGGACTTAGCCCAATGATATCCCAACCTAGACCCATGTCTAGCCCAACGTGCCCAAATTGGCCAAATTTAAAAAATCTCTCAAATTGACCTACCAATTGAACTCAAAATCACTTCAACCCTTCACCAAAAATCTTCATAACATTCATCTACACAATGTTGATCAATAAATTAGGCTAATTTATATGGCTAGCCTAGCATAAACCCAAGCTTTGATCACTTGAACCCACATTGACCTATGCATTAAAGATGGCCTAACTACCCCAAAGTCATCAAATTAACTCCCGCTCAGCCACTGGTTAGACCCTAAGACTGAGCCAAAACCCATCTAACCACCTAAACTAAGCCATGGACCAAAAGTCCCCAAAATTAAGAGATTTTATTTCCAAAAATGCACATGCTTCAAATACCCTTACCAAAACTAAACCCCATTGCATTAAGTTGCTTTGACAGATTCCCCTGGATGCCCTGAGCACCTAGCCACCTCCCCCTGCCATAGTCGGCCGGCCTAGTCATCTGAGAAACCAAAACTGAGGGCCACCCCCTCTTAAATTTCACCCAAAGCAAACCTAGAGGCCAGCTCAGCCAAATCAAATTGTCGAGCTACTCTGCCCTCCACTTAAGCACCACAATGCACCCAAACGTTTGCCTGAGAGCCACCCCAATGCCATTTTTATAAAAACTTACCTCCACGGCCATGGGATGAATGCTAAAAATTTTCTCAAAGAGAGCTTCCCAAATCACTCATAGAGCTTCTTTGAGACCTCCACAGCCCATTCCAATCATTTCATTGCTTTGATTCCCCATGTGTAACCTTAATTTTGAGCTTGAAAATTAGGGCAGAAACAGGACATCCCTGAAAACTCCACCAAACTTTAATTTCTTGTGCCCACACCTTCAGAACAGCAAGAGAAGACAAAGCCCCATCAAATTACCCTCTGAAATAGCCTCTACAATAACTATAGACCAACATCCAAAATTGGGTTTGATCAAAACCACACCTAGGCCATACACCAAGACCAGAGGCTCAATCCCTAGCCTCTTTGGACCCCAAAAAATGTGCCAAGAACCTCTGATTGAAGCTTCACTTCTCAGAGTCAAGGTATAAAATTTCACTTATTCCCGAGCCTATTTGAACTCTCCATTTGTTTTGAGTTTATTTCATGGCATCATCACAATCCATATAGTCTAGACAAGCATTTTAAAAAAAAATTCATCTAATTTGGATAAGAAATGAGAGAGATCTTAAGGTTAGAAGATGGACGGTTCTCGGGCTAGGCTATCGAGGACGATGACGGGGAACCGTCTGATCGCGCGTGTATCGGATGAACGGTCGAATTGAAGCCGGACAGTGCTTCTGAACATAAACCACGGGTCGAGTCAGTGCTGAGGTGGATGGCGGCATCGAATGGGAGCCCGCCGCGTGGAGCTTCGGAGCCGCCGTAGGTTGAGGTGGCATCGCGCGTTTAAATAGATAAATAAGGATTTAATTAATTCATAAAATGATCCCAAACTTCAAAAATTCATATCTTGGTGTAGAAAAATCACAAAAATAAAATAAAAACATCTGCTTACTCAGTGAATAGACGAGAAAAATGTGAAAATAATTTTAAGTCCATGTGATGCATATTTTATTTTTAATTAATTAAATACTGGTTTGGATGTTTTGATTCTCCATGCATGTAGTAATATCACCATGGCTTGAAATTTTGGTATGTTGTTGCCTCTATTAAAAGAAACATTTCCTAATTTTTCCAAACTTAGAAGAGGTCCCTAGACAGACAATCATATTTTTCAAGTTTATAAGCTTTATTTGCTTAAATTAATCATGGAAATTAGCATGTTGCTTAGAAAAATCCAAGAAAATTTTGGATGGTTTATAATGACCAGAGAGCCTTTAGAAAAATTTTTATGAGCCATGTCATTCAAAATATACCTAATCTTGAAAAACCCTAAATCACTAAGATAATTAATTTTAAAAAATACAAATAACAAAATGACTTCATTTTTTATCTCCACTATTATTTGGCATACAACAAACTCACTATAAAAATATCAAAGCATTTTGAGTTCATTTGGTAACTTGAGTTGATTTTTAAAGATAAATAACATTTTTGGCACTTGAATGATTTTTAAAAATCAAAATATAACTCAAAAGTATATAAAACTTTTTTTTTTTTAGTTTTCTGTGATCAGGGATATTTTGTAAAAATAAAATGGAGTTTAAACTAAAAACTTGATTTTTAACTTATTTTAGATATTTAAATAATTAAAAATCCATAAAAATCACAAAAATAATAAAATTCATGGAAATGTTTTAAATTATTTTCTAAGCACTTAGAAATAATTAAAATATTTTTTTCTGATTTTCTAAATAAAGATACTGAATTTTAAAGCTTAAAACTAATTTTTAAAGGCAAAAATGGGTTTTCATTAAGAATAATTCCAATAAATCAAATGAAACTTAGAAAAATATAAAATTTTCTTCTCTAAGTTCTCTAACCTTAGGAAGATTTTTCAAAAATATAAAACTTATTTTTTTTCCATTTAAAATATTTTATACTTTATAAATACCCCAGAACTTAAAATAATTCTTAAAATTCAAATAAAAGTAAAAAAATCATTAAATTTGGTCTAAATTCTTCTCTAGTTTAAGTATATCTCCAGTAAAAATTTTAAGGGATTAGCATTTACCTTGGTCAAGTTAGGAATTTTCTTTAAAAAACCCTATTTTTTCATAAAAATAATTATATAATTAAATTAAATTTTGAAAAATCACATTTTCTCCTCTGATGTCTTAAATGAACCATGGAAGAGGTAGGATAAAATTTTCAAAATCATTTGAATTGAAATTTGACAAACTATGAAGTGTTAGAGCCTTAGGGGCAAATATGTAATTTTAGAAATTTAGTCTTAATTAACATTTAGGCTTAATTTAAGGAGGGAAATGGGCAACCTCTGATCTTCATTTGGATGTTTGAAACAAAAGGGTTTAATTTATAGAAACCAACCTCACTTTTCTAATTGAAAAAATAGGCTAATAAATTTCTAATTTATTAAAATTTGGAAGTTTATTAGAATAAAATGAATCCAGGACTTAGAATTATGACTTTTGAAGTCAATAATTAATCAATTTAATAACCCTATTTTGATTTTCAAATGAAATTTAAATCATGAATCATGATCACCTAAAGCTTAACCTTTTCAAAACTAACTAAGACACTCACCTAGGACTTAAGGGCTTAGTAGTGACTTGGACTAAATCAAGTTTCATTTAAATGACGATTAGAAAAGTAAACATCATTTAAAATTAAAATGTCTTTCAAACACTACAAGCCCAATTAGGACCAAAATTTGGCTAAGTGTCCCAATAACACTAACTTGCCTCTTTAAGGGTCTTCACCCACATAATTTTCAAAATTGAATTACGAGTGATAATTACCCTATTCTTAGGGATAATTGAGACATCAATGCTCACTGAGCAGTAAGGGTATTTACAGGATGAATTATTAAGCAACATAATAAGGTTAAAAAAAACTCAGGATTTTCCACCAGGCAGCGAGAAAGTAGCACGGACCTGCTTCTTTCTCTAGATTTGATGGATACCCCGGAGATATACTAAACTTAATAAATTTTGCTTGGCAACATCATCTTTAATTAAACTCCTAAGGACCCACCATGATATGACCTAGGTCACCAAAATTTTACTTTCCAATTTCATATAAATTGCCTTAACACGCTTTTTGAGTTTCAGGTGGTGGAACGAGAAGACTCGCCATGTACGCTTTTACAGTTTTCAGCGTTTTCTTTCTTGTACTTTCAGACTGTACTTTTATACCTACAAATTTACATGTTGAACAACGATGTCACCCTGCATGAAAACTAAAACTATCAGGATAGCCACAAAACCAAAACCAAAACTAAAACTAAAATCAACCAAGATAAAATTCACCACCACAACATTCAAAATATAAAACAACTCAAAATTTAATCACAAACATCACACAAAACTACAATTGCAACTAAATTAAGATGTCACTATCAGATGATTAGGAATTCCTTAGAGGAGGTAACCCTACGGTTGCTAATGAGGCTTCCTACAGTCTAAATGAAATTATGTAACTCATTAAGTTGAGTTTAGTAAATTTATTTGGACTAAGTAAATCCAATAGAAAATAGTGGTGCCAGAACGAGGGAACCGTAGGATCCTAACCGGTGTCGCTCTAATCAACTTTAACATGCCCCCATAAAATTTAAAGAACTTCAACCATAGGGTCACCTGATTTGACATTATAACTTAACACACTAGAAAACTTAAACTTGTCGCCGCAAGGAGCTTGGAGCTAACATAGTAGGCAACCCGACCATCTTCAACAGCAAAACTTGTCTTCCCTAACTAAACCAATCCTCCTTCCTTAGATATAAACATCAAAGCCATAGGACTTTGAGGTTGCTTGCTTATGCAACGTAAATCCTCACCTTATTTTTAGGCCTTTTGTATAGCACTGTTATACAATATAAGCCCTAACTCGTCTTAGGATTCCAAGTTTGTCATTTGTCATGACCTAAATCCTCATATCTTTCAGGTTATTTGTGTGATCATTTCACACGAATGTAAGCCCTGACTAATAAAATTGGAAGGATGAAACACCAAAATTTCTCCTCAAAAATAAAGTCAAACATTAGGATAGCTTGGGAAGTCACTGAGGTTCTCCTCTAGATCTATGACATCCCCTAGTTCTTCCTTCTTTGGACTCTACAACAAAATGTTCCAAATTTGAACCAATCCCTTTTCACACCTCTATGTTCGATCTCATTGAAAAGTCCTACCCTTTGAAACTCCTTGAAGATAATATTTACTAATTTTTATCGAGAGTCTTCTTAGGTGACTTTGATCATTTAAGATATAATTAACTATAGGGGCTTGCCCTTATAGGAAGCATGTCTGAACCCAGCTTAATATAAACCCTATTTAATTTTCTATATTAAATAGGGGAACTTGTCGGCAAATATAAAGGTTTCGCAGACCAAACGAATGTCATATATTCCTTAGTTTATTTGATTGATCCTCATCCTTAAGTCTTGTGTTTATCCTTCGAGCTAGATACAGGATTTGAGGTACAACGCTCTTTTATTTAAACTATGAAACATATGAGGTCAGTTTGATTTCATATTTTTCTAAAACTAAATATATATGTAAATTAAAACATCCTTTTCAAGCAGGCGATGGGATTTTGATTCCGGTGACCGACAGCATCTTACGGGCAACTCCTCCAATCAAAATAGCGCCGATAATAGTGCATATAAAATCATTGGTTAATCTTAGGTTTAGTTTCTAAATCTGTGGCTAGGCTAGGAGGATACCGGCTCCCACTTCCCTTCACTTGAAGGCTAACTCTCGCTTTAGTTTTTAAACACTAAGACCAATTTGGGGATTTTAGTCTGTCACCCTAAATATTCTCCAATTCTACACCCAACAAAGAATATTTCTCTATTTATTTGAACTTAATTTCATGAACGAATTTCTCCTTCATGAAATCAAATGTGATCCTCACTCTGTTGTAGGATACATACTCCATTTCTCATATCATATGTTTCACAACATATTTTAACAAATCAATTAGCCAGATTGAAAAGTAAATTAAGTTCGAAGTTGAAAAATTATCACAATTTTTTTATATTTTAATTATGGCACATTCATATTTTCTCTTTATTTCTCCAGATCTCAGAGTAAGGGGAAAGATAGAGGAAACTACTCAGACTTCATGAGAAAGATACAACAAAACACAAATTTCATATATACAAGAAAGTTCATACAACACTAAATAAACAAACAAACTTATCTAGAACCCTTTCTCATAGCAAATCCTTTGTAGCCTTTCCTTAGAAATGCAAGAGGAACTCTCTCACTTTCTCCTTCCAACACTCTTACAGAAAGTTTCACACTAAATCTCACCACAAAAACTCTAAAATATGAAAGCAAAATTACTAATTGACTCCAACATGTGGTGGAATGAAGATGGATTATGGAAATGTAGCATGGTGGAATTTTGTAGAGCGAAAAATGAAAGTAGAGGAACCCCTTTTTTGGAGAAATTCAGTCCCAAATAAAGCCCAAGGTCGCTTCTCCAAGAGGTGCCTCCAAAAACTCTTCAAAAATCGTCCAAATACATCGAACCTTCTAGAAACGGGGTCTGAATCTCCTTTGGCTCCGTCGGCACTGAGTAAAAATCCTCCAGCTTTCGGTTGTTCTTCACCGTCGGCGCTGACCTTGGCACTGCCGGTGCTGAGTATTTCCTCAAAAACATCATTTTGACTCCAAATTTCATCCTTTTTGCTTTCTTTTTGCTTCCTTTTTGCTTTAAGCCCTAAAAATCAATAATCTGCAAGCAAAAATTTGCTTCCTTTTTGCTTTAAGCCCTAAAAATCAATAACCTGCAAGAAAACATCAAAATACCTTTATTAAAGTGCAATATCACCAAAAATAGGTATAAAATATGGGTCTAAAAATGCATATATTTTCGGTGTATCAATAGGGTAGCAGTTTCTGAAATTTAAATTTAAGATTTAAGTTAGAAAAATTTTTAATCTTTTCAAAAGACATAGAATTATGTAAAGTTCTAAACTAACTAAATCACAAAACTTACAATAGTTACTACCCTATAATTTAGAAACAAAATATTAACTACCACAAACATCATAACAACAATAAATTAAAAAAAATTAAAACACAACACATAATCTAAATCAACACAAAGATGTAAATGTAGCAGCACCAAGACCACATAGTCCTCAACATAATACAAACAAAAAAATCTCTTAGTCTTAGTCCACATCTTCTGAATCACAGCTATATCATTTTTCTGTAGGCTCATAATCAGGATATCAAGGATATGGAGGAAATTGCACTCCTAGGTCACCTCTAATTAGGCTCTCCAGAGACGAGTAGAATTTCTGTTCATAATCACTCTTTCTCCTATTATATTTATCACTATGATCTGCAAAACGCACTAAATCTTGAACTTTATCAGCAGTAAAGTTAATATTTTCCATCATGTTCTGTAATAATGCATCTCAATTCTTAGTAGACTCAACTCTAGATGTAGAAGGATGTGAGGTAGATGGTCTAGATGTAGAAGTAGCAGAGGTAGAAGCAGCAGACATCTCCATTCCATAACTCCTAGAAAATCCTCCTCTCCAGCCAAAAATAGAATGCTCATAATATGACTTCACATTCACCTTAGTGATGAGCTTTAGAGGTAACAATACTTCTTCCCAGCTATCATATTTAACTTCAGCCTGCTCACACAAAGAAAAGATGGAACAAGCGAATCTCACACCTACAGTAGTAACAGTTGTGGCAGAATTGATGATAGTCTAATAGATCAAAACTCCAATGTTGATGAATTTTCCTTCCTGAATACAATAATTTAACGTTGCCCTCTCTCTTGTAACTTCACTGAGATGATTTGTTGGAAGCAGACGAGCAGAAATAAAATAGTGTCAGGACTTTGAAGGTGCACATAACTTTGAAGTTGGGAATTTGACTCTCCTCTCATTAGTGATTTTCTAAAGTCCTCTCCCAATAGTCAAGTAAGAAATAATCTCATCTAACTCTGCTTCAGTCAGACTATAGTTCGCATAAAAACATAAGGTGTCAGGTGGTAGATGATAGAACAAGTTGATTACCTCCGGTGAAAAAGGTACCAACTTTTCTCGAACCATAATTCTATCGTCTTCAACCTCAGGTAAGCTAGCATAGAACTCCCTAACAAGAGAAATAACTGCCACATCAGAAAAACAATAGAATTTTTCCCACTGTCAGCGAACAATCAAAACTTCCACTTCTCCACTTGGATTCTTAAGAGAACGCTCCTAAATCAGTTTTCATGATTAAAACACTTCACTATACCAATATTGAGCCTCCAAACTAACAAATTTACTCGAATCAAAAGGGCTCTTTCCTTTGCTCCTCTTCATTCTTTGTGTCATTCTATAAATTTTATAAATTCCAAAAATATCTTCAAAAATTAAGTCTAAACTAGTAAAATAAACTTCCAAAAGCACAATCTATACTTCCCATGCAATTTCCATAGATTTTTTCTCATTTTTCATCATGAATAGTGGATTTTCAAATTTCTCCATATGTGCTCAAAATATATGGTGAAAATCTAAAATTTTTGTCTAGAAGTAAAACTCTTACCTTTGGGGAACTTGGATCTAGCAAATTTCACTTGATTCCACAGAGAAATCTTCACTTTAGATGTGCCCTAGCCCTAAAAAATTGTGAACTCGAGAGGTTGAACTGATGGTGGTGTTAAAAATGGTGATTTTTGGGCTGAAATATAACTTTTAACCATTCAGGCGCTTAAGCGCGGATAAGTGATGCTTAGACACCTGCCTCTCGAATTAGCTCGCGCTTAAGCGCGAGATGTGGCATTTAGGCAGCAGTGCATGATTTTCAAAAAATTAAAGTATAATGCACTATTTTCCTAGGTAAAACACCCCTATGGTCTCATAGAGCACTTAATGGACTATTTTCAACTTCTTATAACTCCCCTCTCTCTCAAAATTCTCCATAATTTCTATTTCAATTCCAAGATAAAAATAACACAAATTTTCACACAAATAAACTTATGTTAATTTACAAACGAGTAAAAATACAATTAACACTTAATTCTCACTCCAAATAGTCTCGGATGAGAAAATTTCTTAAATTCAAACACTTAACACTCATATTACAATTAAACTCATAAAAATTCATAAACATTAAAAACAAACACTAACATGTAAACACAATGACTCCAAGCAAATAAACTCAAACATAGAACTTAATTCCACTCTTCATTTGATGGAACAAACACAAGTATTTCATTAGTCTCTCTTGGGGCAATTAGAATATAAAGTTGATAAAACGGACGGTGGTGACGTGCTCTATACAATCTTCTTCAATCCACTTTTGCTTAAGAAACACCACCTTATCCGCTTCCTCTATATAAATAGTGTGGCTAAATTGCATTTTCAATTTTCATCTAATATGCTCAAGATGTGCATGAATCTCCAATACCTTTGTCTGTAGTAAACACATGGTATTCTCTTCTCTGATATCCCTTCAATACTAATGGCTAAGAAACCGTTATACATCTCTTGTGCACTTAGACTAATGAATATCTTCCTCATGAACTCTTCCTTCTTCTTCAAATCCATATCCTATGAAGACATCATCTCAAAATCTCTCTCTCTCCTAGACTTTAGGGCAAGAAATGATCTGGGGTGAAATTCCTTTACAAAACCCTTCTATTGATAGGCCTAAATCCTTCCAATAACAACTACCTTGGCATGTTCTTTCAATTAATTGGCGGTTTTTCCTTTCAGAATCCAAATTTTGCACATGTGTTAAAACTGTCGCGCTTAAGCGCCAGTGCACATTTTTTGCACTAGTCAACTTAACGTCCAAATTCTTATTCTAACATGTCTAAGTCACTAAATAAAGTCTTAAAATCAGTACTAACACATAACATTCTCAAAAATACTACCCTAATTTTCTTAATCACACATAAAACAACAATCAAAACAAAAACACTATGATAATTATGGGTTGCCTCCCACAAAGCGCATGGTTTTACGTCGTCAGCTCGACGTAACCTGTGCTTATTTTGGTTGACCCAACATCATTCCATCATTAAACTTATGTTGATTCCCTATAAAATAAGTTTTCAGTCTATGTCCATTAACTTTAAATATTTTCTCAGACTTAGGATCTTTAATATCCACAGCTCCATAAGGATAAACTTTTATCACAATAAATGGGCCCATCCACCTGGACTTAAGTTTGCCTAGAAATAATCTTAACCTCGTATTATATAGCAAAACTTGTTGCCCTGGTTGAAAATTTTTTGTACGAATTCTTCGATCATGCCACATCTTCATCTTTTCTTTCTAAATCTTGACACTCTCATAAGTTTCATTCATTATCTCTTCAAGAACATTTAATTGCAATAACATTTTCTCACCAGCATCTTTAAAAATTATAATTGAACTCTTTAATCGCCGATATTTTTTATACTCAAGTTCAACTGGTAAGTGACAAGCTTTCTCAAATATTAGCTTATATGGGGACATTCCTATAGTAGTTATGTATGCAGTCCTATAAGCCCACAAAGCATAGTCAACTTTGACTGACCAATCCATTTTTGTTGGATTCACAGATTTTTTCATAATTCTTTTAATTTCCTAATTGGATAATTCAGCTAAACCACTTGTCTGAGGTTGATAAGCAATAGGAATTCTATGATTTATATGATATTTCTTTAATAACATCTCCATTATGGCATTTCTGAAATGACTTCCCTCATTAGTAATGTAACTCTAAGCATCCCAAATCTACAAAATATGTTTGTTTTAAAAAATTTTGCAACACTTTGAGCATCACATCAAGGTAAAGCAACAGCTTTTAACCATTTGGATACATAGTCCACTGCTAACA
>JXCR01134021.1:114997-130692 GCA_002079205.1 Phalaenopsis hybrid cultivar | reverse complement strand
GCCTTGTGAAGAAACAAACTAGTCCTTAATTGGGAAAAATGATAATTTATAGTAGTAGGAGGAATTATATTAGGACAACAAATATCAAAAAAAGGTATGGAAGTAGATACTGCTAAAATTTAAGTGATCGCTATTTTACCTTATCCAAACAATATAAGGGAAATTAAGAGTTTTTTAGGACATGTTGGATTCTACAAACAATATATTAAAGGCTTTTTAAAGATTGCTAAGTCTTTATGTCATTTACTGGAGAAAGATGCAATTTTTAATTTTGATGAGGAAAGCCTAAAAGCTTTTAAGTTATTAAAAGAAAAATTAGTCACCGCACCAATTATAGTTTCACCAGATTGGGGAAAACCTTTTGAACTGTTTTGTGATACTAGTGATTATGTTATTGGAGCTATTTTAGGACAAAGATATGATAAAATTTTTAAAGTAATTTACCATGCCAGTAAAACTCTTAATGAAACTCAAATTAATTATACAACAACTGAAAAAGAGTTATTAGCAATAGTATATGCCTTTGATAGATTTTGATTATATTTAATTGGAACTCATTGTGTAGTGCATACAGATCATTCTGCTATTAAGTACTTAATGAAAAAGAAGGATGCTAAGCCTAGACTTATAAGATGAATTCTTCTTTTACAAGAATTTGACTTTGAAATAGTAGATATAAAGGGGATTGAAAATCAAATTANGTAGCAGGGGCATTACATAAACCAAAGGACATTCTTCTAAAAGTAAAAGTACCATAAGGACTGGTAAAAGTTATTTTCTCTTGATCCTTAGGAGATATTTGAATATGGTGATAACCAGTTTATCCATCTAGAAAAATAAAAGTATTTATGCCCGGTGATAACCAGTATATCCATCCAAAAAACATAAGTATTTATGCCCAGCTAGTCTATCCAACTATAACCGGTATATCCATCCAAAAAACAAAAGTATTTATGCCCAGCTAGTCTATCCAGCATTTATTGAATTTGGTGATAACCAGTATATCCATTTAGAAAATAAAAGTATTTATGCCCATCTAGTCAATCCAGCATTTGATCTAGAATGGTGAAAAATGATCTTTCCTAGTGGCAAGATTTAATTTTCTATAATCAATGCATATTCGCCACCTTATAACATGCCTAGTGGGTATTAACTCATTATGTTCATTCACAGTTACAGTTACTACCATTGGCGCTTAAGCGTGGGGCCTTTGGCGCTTAGGCGCGGCCTTCTCTATTTAACTGGCGCTTAAGCGCCAGATCTGGTACTTAGGCACCAAAACACTCTTGCCCAATATACTCCTATTTGTTCCAAATTTGATCCTTTTTTCACTCATTTAAGCATTTTTCACCTTTTCACTTGTACCTGAAAGACAAACACACAAATACCTTCCGTTAAAGTGTAATATCTCAAAAATAGGTATAAAAAAATACTATATATTTTAGGTGTACCACCATGCTATACCAGATTGGTTAATAATTCAAACTTTTTATAATGGATTAGTTGGATTTTTTAGATCTATTATCGATGTCGCTGATGATGGTTCAATGATGTCAAAACTATTTCATGACGCTTATGCTTTAATTGAAGAAATGGCTACCAAAAATTTTCAATGGCCTTATGAGAGGGTGAATCTAAAGAAAGTAGTCAATATTCACGAATTTGATGCATTTACTATGTTAGCGAATCAAGTTGCTGCAATTTCAAGAAAGTTAGACCAATTTGGAATGAATTTTATCAACCATTTTCCATGATTGAAGAGAATTCATTTGGCCAAATGATAGATTCTCAAGCATCATTAGAAACTTTGAATGTCATAAATAACAAGCAGAATAACCCATATTCAAATTATTATAACCCAGGTTGGAAGAGCCATCCCAACTTTAACTGGAACAACACTACGGGTGGTAATAATCAGCAACGGGGGAACAATCAAGGAAACCCATTGGAAAACTGGAACAACCAAGGGAATAATAATTATAGATCAACTTATCCTCCAGGTTTCAATAGTAATATAAAATTTAAGGAGAAGAAGTTATCTATAGAATAAGTGGTGTTATAAATGGGAAATCAGTTACAAAGTCAAGGAGCTACAATTAAAAATATTGAGAACCAACTTGGAAAAATTGTAAATTCATTAAGTAATTGATCCCAAGGAACACTTCCTAGTAATATTAAAACAAATCCAAAAGACCAGAATAAAGAGCAAGTAAAACCCATTCAACTTAGAAGTGAAAGAGAGTTGGAAGGTAGGATTCAAAAAGAAACTGAAGTAGAGAGAGAAGAAATTGAAGAATCAAAAGAAGATGCTCCAAAAGATTCTGAAAGACCTATTTCTCTACTGAAAAATTGACTTAGAAAAATCACTACCTCCATTTCCTCAGAGACTTCATCAACAAAATTTGGATAAGCAATTTTCAAAATTTTTGGAAATTTTTAAGAAGCATACCATCACCATTTGCTAAAGCCTTAGAACAAATGTCAAGCTATGTAAAGTTTATGAAGGATATTCTCAAAAGAAAAAGAAAATTTAAAGATAATGAAATTGTTGCACTTAGTGAGGAGCGTAGTGATATAATTTAAAAGAAGTTTCCTAAAAAGCTTAAGAATCCTTAGCTTTATAATTCCATGTGCAATAGGAGACAAATTTTATGGGAAAGCTTTATGTGATTTAGGTACAAGCATTAACCTTATGCCATTATCAATATTTAAGAGATTGGGACTAGGCTGTAACTCTACAGTTAGCAGATTATTCAATAACGTACCCTAAAAAATTTATAGAAGATGTCCTTGTGAAAGTGATCAATTTATCTTTCCTATTGATTTCATTGTGCTAGATATAGAGGAAGATAAAGAGATACCTATCATTTTGGGAGACCTTTCCTAGCCACAGGAAGAGGAATGATAGATGTACAGAAAAGGGAATTAACAATGCGAGTCAATGATCAAACTGTTACTTTTAATATTTCAAGATCAATGAAGTATCCTACAAAAGGTAAAGATGATCAATGTTATAGATAGGATGTTATAAGATATCTGAGTGAATACCATTTCAAAACTACTTATGAAGAAAAATTTGAAGTATAAGGTTTAGAACAGGAACAAGAAGAGGAATTAGATCAACCTGAAAATCTTTTTAAGGATTATTCAAACTATGTTCGAGAAAGTTTTGAAATTTTGGACACGATTAAAAAGATAAATCATTTTGTCTATCAATTGAAAAACGTCCAGAATCTGAGTTGAAGTTACTTCCTGATCATTTAAAATATGCCTTTTTTAAGAGATTCCTCTACTTTACCAGTTATAATTTCCTCGAAGTTAACGATGGAAGAAGAAGAAAGATTGATGAAAATTTTGAAAAATTTTAAAAAAGCCTTTCGATGGACAATAGCTGATATTAAAGAAATCAGTCTTTCAATTTGTATGCATAGAATTCATACGGAAGAGAACTACAAACTCAGGGCTGATCCTCAAAGGAGATTGAACTGTGTTATGAAATAAAGTTGTTAAGAAAGAAATTTTAAAGTGGTCAAATGCTGGAATTATCTACCCTACTTTAGATAGTGCATGGGTTAGTCCAATTCACTGTGTTCCTAAGAAAGGAGGAGTAATTGTGACTGTGAGAGAACATAATGAGTTAATACCTACTAGTCAAGTTACAAGGTGGTGAATATTCATTGATTATAGAAAATTAAATCTTCTCACTAGGAAAGATCATTTTTCATTACCCCTTCTAGATCAAATGTTAGATAGATTAGCTGGGCATAAATACTTTTATTTTTTGGATTGATATACAGGTTATCACCAAATACAAATAACTCCTGAGGATCAAGAAAAAACAACTTTTTCAATCCTTATGGTACTTTTGAAATATAAATAGCTCTTGAGGATCAAGAGAAAACAACTTTTACCAGTCCTTATGGTACATTTAATTTTTAGAAGAATGCCCTTTCGTTTATGTAATGCCCCTGCTACATTTCAAAGATGTATGATGGCAATTTTTTGTGATTTAATTGAAAAAGGAATTGAAGTATTTATGGATGATTTTTTAGTGTTTGGAACTTCATTTGATTCATGTTTAGAACATTTATCAAAAGTTCTTAAGCCTTGTGAAGAAACAAACTAGTCCTTAATTGGGAAAAATGTCAATTTATAGTAGCAGGAGGAATTATATTAGGACAACAAATATCAAAAAAAGGTATGGAAGTAGATACTGCTAAAATTTAAGTGATCGCTATTTTACCTTATCCAAACAATATAAGGGAAATTAAGAGTTTTTTAGGACACGTTGGATTCTACAAACGATATATGAAAGACTTTTTAAAGATTGCTAAGTCTTTATGTCATTTACTGGAGAAAGATGCAATTTTCAATTTTGATGAGGAATGACTAAAAGCTTTTAAGTTATTAAAAGAAAAATTAGTCACCGCACCAATTATAGTTTCACCAGATTGGGGAAAACCTTTTGAACTGTTTTGTGATGCTAGTGATTATGCTATTGGAGCTATTTTAGGACAAAGATATGATAAAATTTTTAAAGTAATTTACCATGCTAGTAAAACTCTTAATGAAACTCAAATTAACTATACAACAACTAAAAAAGAGTTATTAGCAATAGTATATGCCTTTGATAAATTTTGATTATATTTAATTGGAACTCATTGTGTAGTGCATACAGATCATTCTGTTATTAAGTACTTAATGAAAAAGATAGGTGCTAAACCTAGACTTATAAGATGAATTCTTCTTTTACAAGAATTTGACTTTGAAATAGTAGATATAAAGGGGATTGAAAATCAAATTACTGATCATTTGTCTAGACTTGAGTTAGAAAAACCACTCTATTTTGAAAAAGAAATTAATGAACATTTTTCAGATGAAAAATTGTTCAATATTAATGAGTGGCGTGTTCCGTGGTACGCCCACATTGTAAATTTTCTTGTTAGTGATATTTTACCCTATGGAATGACATACCAACAGAAGAGAAAATTTATTTCTAAAGCTAAGACTTACTTTTGGGATGACCCATTTTTATATAAACAAGGAAAGGATTTGATTATTCAAAAATTTGTACCATTAGAAGAAACTTACGAAATTATCGAAAAATGTCATAATTTTAAAGTTAGGGGACATTTTGGTGTTGATAAAACAACATACAAAATTTTACAATCTGGATTCTATTGGCCTAGGATTTTTAGAGATGTTAATAAATGTAACAAAACTTGTGATAGATGTCAACGAGTAGGCAATATTTCTATAAGAAATAAGATGCCCCTCAATTATATGCTAGAAGTTGAAATATTTGATGTTTTAGGATTAGATTTCATGGGACCAATTATGCGGTCCTTCGNGGATGACCCATTTTTATATAAACAAGGAAAGGATTTGATTATTCAAAAATTTGTACCATTAGAAGAAACTTACGAAATTATCGAAAAATGTCATAATTTTAAAGTTAGGGGACATTTTGGTGTTGATAAAACAACATACAAAATTTTACAATCTGGATTCTATTGGCCTAGGATTTTTAGAGATGTTAATAAATGTAACAAAACTTGTGATAGATGTCAACGAGTAGGCAATATTTCTATAAGAAATAAGATGCCCCTCAATTATATGCTAGAAGTTGAAATATTTGATGTTTTAGGATTAGATTTCATGGGACCAATTATGCGGTCCTTCGAAAATTTATATATATATTGTTAGCAGTGGACTATGTATACAAATGGATAGAAGTTGTTGCTTTACCTCGATGTGATGCTCAAAGTGTTGCAAAATTTTTGAAAACAAACATATTTTGTAGATTTGGGATGTCGACAGTTATCATAACTGATGCGAGAAGTCATTTTAGAAATGTCATAATAGAGAAGTTATTAAATAAAATATCATATAAATCACAGAATTGCTACTGTTTATCATCCTCAGACAAGTGATTTAGCTGAATTATCCAATCAGGAATTTAAAAAAATTATGGATCTGTGAATCCAACAAAAATGGATTGGTCAGTCAAACTTGACTATGCTTTGTGGGCTTATATGCTTATCATCCTCAGACAAGTGGTTTGGCTGAATTATCCAATCTAGAAATTAAAAGAATTATGCGAAAAATATGTGAATCCAACAAAAATAGATTGGTCAGTCAAACTTGACTATGCTTTGTGGGCTTATAGGATTGAAACCTTATTTTGTAGGGGATCAGCAAAAATTTAACGAAGGAATGATGTTGGGTCATGCAGAATAAGAACTGGCTACATCGGGTTGACGACGTAAAACCAAGCGCTTTGTGGGTGGCAACCCATAGTTATCAGTATGTTTTAGCTTTGACTGTTGTTTGTGTGTGACTAAAAAAAATTAGGGTAGTATTTTTAAGACTATTATATGTTAGTATTGATTTTAAAACTTTATTTAGTAACCTAGACATGTTGGAATGAGAATTTGGACGTTAAGTTGACTGGTGCAAAATCGTGCACTGGTGCTTAAGCACTAATATTTGGCTCTTAAGCGCCAATATTCATTGCTTAAGTGTGGCAGTTATAAACCATGAGTGAAATTAAGATTCTAGAAGGTTTAACTGCCAATTAGTTTGTAAAAATGTGTCAAGGCAGTTCCAAGACGTGCCTAGAAGTTATTAGAGAGACTATAAATAAGAGGGTTTTGTGAAGGAATACCCCAAATCATTTTTAGCGCTAAAAGTCTAAGAGAAAGAGATATTTGGAGAAGATGTCTTCATGGGAGATGGATTTGAAGAAGAAGGAAGAGATTATGAGAATGAAATTCATTAGTCAAAGTGAACAAGAGGTGTATAACGGTTTTTTAGCCATTAGTACCGAAAGAATATTGGAAAAGATCAACAAAATTGAGACTATAATGGCTTTACTTGAGACCAAGGTAATTGAGATTCATGCACATCTTGAGCATATTGGATGGAAATTAAAAATGCAATTTAGCCATACTAGTTATATAGAGGAAACGGATAAGTAGATGTTTCTTTAGTAGAAATGGATTGAAGAAGATAGTATCAGAGCTTGTCACCACCGTTCATTTTATCAACTTTATATTCTGATTGCCCCAGGAGAGACTAATGAAAGACCGGAGTTTGTCCCATCAAATTAAGAACGGAATTAAGTTTGATGTCAGATTTTGTTTGTTAAGAGTCGTTGTGTTTATGTGTTAGTGTTTAAGTCTTATTTTTAGTGTTTATGCTTATATGTGCTTAATTGTGAATGTTTGTTAAGTGTTTGTGCTTAGAAGATGTTCTCATCCAAGACTATTTGGAGTAAGAATCAAGTGTTACATGTACTTGTAATAGTTTGTGAATGAATATATGTTTTTTTGTGTGAAAATTAATGTTATTTTTAGCCTTGAATTGAATTGAGTTATATAGAGAATTTTGAGAGAGATGAGAATTAAAGGAGATGAAAATAGTCATTTAAGTGTTATGAGACCATTTAGGGGTGGTGTACTAGGCAAATAGTACATTTTACTTATATTTAAAAATCTCAAAAATCTTGCATCGGCGCCTAAGTGCCACATTCTCGCGCTTAAGCACGAGGTAACCCGAGAGGCAGGCGCCTAAGAGCCACTTATTCGTGCTTAAGCGTCAGTTCAAAAAAATTGGTTCGCAAACTGTTAAAAGTGAAAATTAAACCGAAAAATCACCATTTTCAACCTCTTGTCACCTTCAACCTCTCAAAATTATAATTTTGGAGAGCTAGGGCACACTATTAAGTGGAGATTTCTTGGTGGAATTAAGAAAAATTTGCCATATTTGGATTTCTTAAGATAAGAGCTTTACTTCTATGCAAAAATTTTGGATTTTCACCATGTATTTTAAATATATTTGGAAGAATTTGAAATTTCACTATTCATGATGAAAAATGAGGAAAAATTTATGGAATTGTTTAGGAAGTGTAGTTTATGCTTTTATAAGTTTAGTTTAGTAGTTTAGACTTGATTTTTGAAGTTATTTTTGGAATTTTATAAAATTGTAGAATGGCACCAAGAATGAAGAGGAGTAACGGAAAGAGCCCTTTTGATTCGAGCAAATTTGTAAGTTCATAGGCTCAAGATAAGTACAGTGATGCGTTGCAATCACGAAAGCTTATCTAGGAGCGTTGTTTTAAGAATCCAGGTGGATCTGTGGAAAATCTAATAGTTCGCCGACATTGGGAATGATTCTGTTGTTTTTCTGTTGTTAAAGTTATTTCTGTTGTTAGGGAGTTCTATGCAAACCTCCCTGAAGCTGAAGATGATAGATTCATGCTTTGAGAAAAGTTGGTACCTTTTTCACCGAAGGTAATCAATTTGTTCTACCATTTGCCACCAGATACTTTATGTTTTTAAACAAATTATAGTCCGACTGAGACTCAGCTAGATGAGATTATTTCTTATTTGACAGTTGGAAGAGTACTATGGAAAATCACTAATGAGATGAGAGTCAATCTTTCCACGTCAAAGTTAAGTGAACCTTCGAAGGCCTGGCACTATTTTATTTATGCTCGTCTGATACCAACAAATCATCTCATTGAAGTTACCACAGAGAGAGCGACGTTAAATTATTGTATCCAAGAAGGAAAGCTCATCAACATAGGAGCTTTGATATATCAGACTATCATCATTTTTGCCACTGCCACTACTACTGCAGGTCTGGGATTTGCTTCCTTGATCTTTTTATTATGTGAACATGCTGGAGTGAGATATGATAGCTGGGAGGAAGTACTATTGCCTCTGAATCCTATCACAAATGTAAATGTGAAGACTTATTCTAAGCATTCTATTTTTGGCTGGAGAGGAGGATTTTCAAAGAGTTATGGAATGGAAATGTCTGCTGCTTCTACCTCTGTTGCTTCTACATCTAGACCATTTACCTCACGTGCTTCTACTTCTAGAGGTGAGTCTCCTGAGACCCAAGATCAATTATTACAGAGGATGGTGGACAAGATCAACTATACGACAGATAAGGTGCAAAATTTAGAAATCTTTGCACGTCATATTGATGGGTATAATAGAAGGAAAAGTGATTACGAAGAGAAATTTCACTCATCTTTGGAAGGCCTCATTAGGGGTAACCAAGTAGTGCAATTTCCTCCATATCCTACATACCCTGATTATGAATCTACAAATGTCTGGAATAGCGGTGATTCTGAAGATGATGAGGAGGAGAACTGAATTATTTTTATGTCCGTAATATGTGTTAGACTATGTGCTTTGGACTTTAGATTTGTGATGTGTTGTTTATTTTTATGTTTGGACTTGAGACATGTGTTGAGATGTGTTATAAGCTATGTAGTCTAGGCTTGCTACATTTGCATTTGTGTGTTTGTTTGGACTATGTGATGTGTGTTGGACATATATTTAATTGTTATTGTGATGTTGTGTTTTGTTAGTATTTTGTTTTAAATTCTAGGGTAGTAACTATTGTTGTGTGTTTAGTACTTTGTTAGTTAGTTAAGGATTGAATTTAATTATATATCTTTTAAAAAGTTCAAAATCTTGCTAACTTTAGTTTTAAATTTTAAATAGAAAACTGCTAACTTATATTTTTCTTTATCTTCCTAGTGTGTTTGTTTTTATGTTGAAACTGTGAAGTCAAATTTAGTGTGTTAGTTTGATTTTATGTTTGTACCCACTACTTAGAAGTCTATTGAATCTCTACATGTTAAATTATAATGAAAATGATAGAAAATTGATCAAAAATTAACTTTACTCCTGTTTTTTGTTTTATACTTGTATACTTAGGATATAAAAAGTCATGTAAGCATGTTATTTCAATTTTCATTCCTGCTTATATATATATGATGTTAAACTATTTAATCTATTAAAATTTTAAGTTTGGGGGGGATGAAAACAATTTTCAAAACTTGAATTTTATTTATTCGCAAATGTGCTACAAGTGAATTTGATTTCAAAAGAAAAATGATCATGTATATGAAGTTATATTAGGGAAGTAAATTTTGATTTTAGAAATGAGTAAGAGAATTTAGTTAAAATTCTGAGTAATGAAGATAAACTTTCAGTTAAAAGTTTTTAGTGTAGAAAATGTTTAATATAAGTAACTATCTTTAGTAAAACAAGTTGTATTTTGAAAAAATTTAGAAATTTAGACTTTTATATTTAATACTTAAATTTATTTTATTAAAATAATGTTCAAAACTATTATTATATTTATAAGTGAAAGATTTATATCAGGACCTTGCTTTAGGAAATGATAAGTGGAATTCAAAATTATTAAAGGCTCATTCAGATATAGTAATCCTTGCCTGAAAAGAAAATAAAAAGAAAAGAAAAAGAAAAAAAAAGAATAAGGGAGGAGAAGCTTGAGGATTAGTGTTTAATCAAAAATTGTTTCCACATTTGAATTTTTAAAAGTATAAGACTTGAGAAAATCTTAAGCTTAAAAATATAATATAGTAAGTAAAATTATTTAAAATAAAAACTTTTAAGTATAGATAATAAAAGAACTAAATTCAAAATTTGGAAAATCTATAATATTTTTGAATTAGATAGGAACTCATATTTTCATTTTTCTTTACATTAAAAATTTCTAAAACTTTAAGTTGGTCTTATTTACTAATTATTTTTTCTAAATTGGACTACTAAATTTCTAAATCTAAATTTTAGTAACTCCTAAAAAAACTCATATACATATCATACTTATTTAATTTTTAAATATTGAAGTGTCACTTGAGGACAAGTAGCATTTTAAGTTTGGGGGATTTTGATATACCTAAAATATATAATGTTTTTAGACGCATTTTTATACCTATTTTCAAGATATTGCGCTTTAATGGAAGGTATTTGTGTGTTTTTCTTTCAGGTACAACTAAAAAGGTGAAAAATGCTAAAAGGAGTGAAAAAGGATCAAATTTGGAGTAAAAAGGTGAAATTTTAGCTAAAGTGTTTTGGCGCCTAAGTGTCAGAGGCAGTTATTTGGCGGTTTTCTTCAATTAGCCAAATTTTGAAGAGGTAAACGAAAATATTATTAAAAGACTTGCGAATGGAGTTTCCAAGGCACCTCTTGGGAAATTTATAAAAGAAGGAAGTTGAGACATTTGAAAGGGGTGCTTGAAGTCCAGAAAATTGCTTAAAAATGGAGAGATTTTCAAGCACCACAAAAATTTACTTTATCCTTTTTGTTTTTATTTTTATTTTGAGAGTTAAGAGTGTTTGAAAAGAGAAGAGATTTACTTCCAAGAGTTTGGTGGAGGATTTAAGATAAGTTTTTATCTTTTGTTTTTAAACTACTTTTGGTTAATCGAGACTTCTTGTTGGTTTGACAATGATTTCTACTTTTAAACTAAAATGTGGTTTTGTTTTCTCCATGGGCTCTGAGTAGTTTTCTTTATCTTTCTCCTTAAAATGATAAGTAATTAAAGTGTTGGATGGAAGTTGTGGAGAGTATTAATCTTTAATGTTGGAAGAAGTTGTGATGATTTAAATCCATGAACTTCATTTACTTCTTGATTTGGCTTATCCAGATGTTAAAATTTGTTGTGAGAACATGTAAGAATCGGGCTAGTTTGCAAAGTAAGAAAGTGAAAATATAATCAGAGACATTATTATAATGTTGAATATAAATAGTCGGGATCAAGTTTTTAGCGCCGTTGTTGGGGAAATTAATTGATTTAAAATTAATTTTCTATTTTTAGAAAGTCTTATTTAAACTTTAATAATTATTATATTTTATTTTATGTGTTTATTTTACTTTTATTTTATGTTAGTGTATGTGTACTTCAGGTTCTGAAGGACTAGTGCCCTACGATTCTGAATTATAAAGAATTGTTAAAAAAATTAGAAAAATCAAAAAAATTAAAATCTTGACAATTCTAAAAAAATTACAGAAATGGCAAACCAAAACAATCAAAATGCTAAAATTCATCAAGAGTTTAGACCTTTACGAGATTATGCCAACCCTATTAGATGAACTTCATTGTAGTATTCAAAAACCTACTGTAGTAGCTAATTCATTTGAGCTTAAATCTGTTATTGTCCAAATGGTATCAAATAATCAGTTTGGGGGATCACCAACTGAAGATCCAAATTTACATCTTGTCAATTTTTTAGAATTGTGCACTACATTTAAATAAGATTGTGTATCAGATGATGTCATAAAACTTAAGTTATTTTCTTTCTCACTGAGGGATAAAGCTAAGATGTGGTTGAATTCGTTAGCACCTGGATCTATCAAAACTTGGGGTGATTTAGCGCAAAAATTCCTTATCCATCTTGGAAATGATTTACCATAAAAAACTGTGAAGCTTAGAAATGATATTACATCTTTTAATCAGTTTGAAGGGGAATTTATTTATGAAGCATGGGAATGATTTAAAGAACTCTTAAGAAAGTGTCCACACCATGCTATACTAAATTGGTTAATAATTCAAACTTTTTATAATTGATTAGTTGGATCTCTTAGATCTATTATCGATGTCTTTGCTGGTGGTTCATAAATGTCAAAATCATTTCATGACGTTTATGCTTTAATTGAAGAAGTTGCTACCATTAATTTTCAATGGCCTTCTAAGAGGGTGAATCCAAAGAAAGTAACCAATATTCATGGATCTGATGCATTTACTATGTTAGCAAATCAAGTTGCTGCAATTTCAAGGAAGTTAGACCAAAAATACAAAAAAATTTAGACCAATAATAATACTTTTGGAAATTATTTTAATAAATGAAATTTAAGTATTAAATATAAAAGTCTAAATTTTTAAATTTTTCAAAAATATAATTTTTCTTTTTATTAAACATTTTCTACACTCGGGAGTAAAGTTAATTTTTTATCAATTTTCTACCATTTTCAGTTTAATTTAACATGTCGAGATTCAATTGACTTCTAAGTAGTGGGTACAAACATAAAAAGAAATTAACACACTAACTTTGACTTCACAGTCTCAACATAGAAACAAACACACTAACAAGATAAGAGAAAAATACAGGGTTGCAGTTTTCTAAGTTTAAAATTTAAAAGTAAAGTTAGCAAGATTTTCAACTATCTAAAAGATATAGAATTAAATTCAATCCTTAACTAACTAACACAGTACTATACACATAACAACAGTTACTACCCTAGAATTTAAAACAAAATATTAACAAAACACAACATCACAATAACAATTAAATATAAATCCAATAGACAACACATAGTCCAAATAAACACACAAATGCAAATGTAGCAAACCCAGACTACATAGTTTATAACACATCACAACACATGTCTCAAGTTCAAACATAAAAATAAACAACACATTACAAATCTCAAGACTAAAGCACATAGTCTAACACATATTATAGACATAAAAATAATTCAGTCCTCCTCCTCATCATCTTCAGAATCACCGCTATTCCAGACATTTGCAGATTCATAATCAGGGTATCTAGGATATAGAGGAAATTACACTCCTTGGTTACACCTAATGAGGCCTTCCAAAGATGAGTGAAATTTCTCTTCGTAATCACTTTTCCTTCTATTTTCTCCAGCCAAAAATAGAATGCTCAAAATAAGTCTTCACATTTACATTTGTTATAGGATCTAGAGGCAATAGTACTTCCTCTCAGCTATCATATCTCACTCCAGCCTGCTGACATAAAGAAAAGATCAAGGAAGCAAATCCCAGACCTACAGTAGTAGCAGCAGTGGTAGAACTGATGATGGTCTAATATATCGAAGCTCTTATGTTGATGAGTTTTCCTTCATGGATACAATAAGTTAACGTCACTCTCTCTCTCTGGTAACTTCATTGAGATGATTTTTTGGTAGCAGACTAGCAGAAATAAAGTTGTGTTAGGCCTTCGAAGTTGCACTTAACTTTGACGTGGAAAAATTGGCTCTCCTCTCATTAGTGATTTTCTAGAGTCCTCTTCCAACAGTCAAATAATAAATAGTCTCATCTAGCTTCGTTTAGTTCGATTATAACTTGCATAAAAACATAAAGTACTCTATGGTAAATGGTAGAACAAATTGATTACCACCGGTGAAAAAGGTACCAACTTTCCTCGAACCATGACCCTATCATCTTCAGCTTCAGGGAGGTTTGCATAGAACTTCTGACCGACCTTTTTTTGTAAATCAACAATTACAAGAATTTGATGACGCTACTAGAAGATTTAAATTCTAGCAACGATGCCAAAAACTTGCAGCGACTTTATATATATATATATATATATATATATATATATATGTTTGATTTAATAAAGATGTATAGATATAATATTCAATAATGTTAAAGTCGAATTTGTCAACGCAAGTATACGTATCGCTCAAGTAATATAGGGCTCTAATGGAGTCCTAGATATCGATCCCACAGAGAGAAATAGAATACTACGGACTAAGATTTAATAAAAAGTAATACTTCAACTACAACGACGTTCAAGTTGCTTATCTGTCACTAATAGGCAATTGAAATAAGTAGATAATTTGGACAATAACTAATTATAGAAAATAACATTTAATTGTGATATTCAATATATAAGAAAGCATCCTTCTCCTTGCCAAGAAATTATAGTGAATGGATAAAATGAATTAGTTCAATTTATATTGTGCCAAAAAGGAGCATACCTATTCTTTACCCTTTGGTCCAGGCATAAAGAACATTGACTAATCCTATGCTTGGTTATTGATTTTGCGGCTAGCCTGGGAGGATACCGGCTCTCACTTAGGAGCTCCCACGCTCCCCTCACCTGAGAGCTAATATCTACACATCAGCACCCAAACGATATGACTGAATTGGGGATTTTAGTCTGTCACTCTAAAATCTCCAATTCTACGCCCGATAGTAATATTTTCCTATTTATTTGGACCCAACTTCCAAGGGCTTTGACCTCCCTAAATCTTGGATTTTCACTTTAGTTGTAAAACTCAACATATTTTAACAAATCAATTGGCCAGATTGAAAGAAAATGAAGATTGAAGTGAAAAGATCATCACAATTTCTTAAGCATTTTCATGGCATCACCAATTCAAAACACCATTTCACAAATCTTGAAACAAGGAGAAAGACAGAGAAAACTACTCAGATCTCATGGGGAAAACACAACAAAACTCGAAATTCATATATAAAATTAAAGTCATACAAACTACAACAAGTAAATAACTTATCTCTAATTTCTCCCCAAGAAAACTCCTCAAATGATTTATATGTGTAGAAAGCTCCTAATTTTACAGACCAAGTGAAGTAGAAATTTTGAGAAAGTCTGCAAAAATTTCAGAATGATGAAAATGCCTGAAATACTGAGGTATGATTTATAATTAGATTTTTTCTTTCCACCAATACCATTTTATATTTAAAAATTTAAGTTTAGGGGAGGGAATAAAATGATTAACTATTAGATGTCCTCTATTTCAATATTTTCAAAAATTATTAATATGATTTTATGTAGTGAATTTAATTCAGGTAACTATATTTTGTAGATATTTAAATATTATGGTAGATTTAAAGGAATATTTTGTTAATGAAAATTATTTTTGTAGATTAAAGATATTTTAGTATGAGAGAATAAGATTATAATTAATTATTTTTAAAGTAAAGGAAACTATATTTTGAAGTGTTAAGAATCTGGAAATTCATTTGAGAAGAAAGGATTGGGACTCAATGATATAAAAGCTATGAAATATTTATACGGTAAAGGAATGCTTTGAGTTTCAAATTTAGGGAAAGAAAGGTGATGTTCAAAATCATTAAAGGCTATCCAGATATA
>JXCR01134021.1:96363-113148 GCA_002079205.1 Phalaenopsis hybrid cultivar | reverse complement strand
TTTATCTTCCACATTCCTTTCCCATCAGTGAGAAAGTTAATCACATTATTGAGGGGGCCTTCTATTGTACTAAACGATTCATAGTGGCAGTTGTAAGAATCTGGGACTTCATAAAAAGTGTTAATGCGGGCGGCGGTAAATTCCATAGGCAGTATACGCACTTGCACGATTCCATCTTAAGCATAAATCACATTGGTGTAGAACTCCTTCAACACATTTGCATCAGCTTTATTGGTGGGGTAACAAAAGTTTTCCCATTTTCGTTCGGCAATAACCTGTTCAATTTCTCCTCCCGGACTCTCGAAAACTCGATCTTGAATACATTTTTTCCTTGAAGTATCGAAGTGAATCGAGTTTGAGCCATCACATTGACAAGCTGAATCGTCAAACTCAACAACTCTCTCTTTTGATTGGAGCCATTTTTAATCTAATCAAATCAAAGAAAATTTCCAAAAATTACTTTTAATATGTAATGGCTTCCAATGGTACTTCAAGGAGTTCGACATTAAGATCCATGAATTTCTTCCAAGATTTTCTTCACATTTTCTGATTTTCAGANTCTTCTGCTTTGTCATCATTACCTCATCTTCAGAACTGTCTTCATCACCAATGTTGATAGTTGGCCTAGTCTATTCAATAATTAAATTGATCTTTCCTTGTCCGCGTCCCCAGCCTCGACCTCAGGTGCGTGAACTAGAAGAACCTCCACCAACTCGTTGTAGGAGAGTGGTAGAAGGTTGTTGAAGCGGAGTTGTATGGCCTTCTTTTTGTGATCCTTCTGAATCTTTATCTTTCTTTGTCGGAGTTGTATGGCCTTCTTTTTGTGATCCCTCTGAATTTTTGTCTTTGTTTGTTAAAATCTCACGGAGTTGTATGGCCTTCTTTTTGTGATCCCTCTGAATCTTTATCTTTGTTTGTCAAAATTTCGTGTTGTATGGCCTTCTTTTTGTGATCCCTCTGAATCTTTATCTTTGTTTGTCAAAATCTCGTGTGAGAAGATAATCATCTTTGGAGGTCGTAGTAGGCAGCATCTTCGTGGATACCAACTTCATGTACTGAAAATGGTTGTAGGTCTCCCTTGATGCAATTTTCTTGACCATCTTTCTTAGTAGGCAGTGTCTTCGTGGATACCAACTTCATGCACTAAAAATGGTTGTAGATCTCCCTTGATGCAATTTTCTTGACCATCTTTGTGATTCTCACGCGAGAAGACAGTCTTCTTTGGAGGCGCGTAGTAGGCAGCATCTTCATGGATACAACCTTCATGCACTGAAAATGGTTGTAGATCTCCCTTGATGCAATTTTCTTGACCATCTTTGCGGTATTTAATGCAGTGGTTTAGGGATGATGGAACCATATTGTGCTCATGAATCCATGGTTGACCTAATCAAGCATTAAAAGAGGTCTCGGTGTCAATGATATGAAATTTAACAGTTGTTACGAGTTCTCCGACCTTTATAAGTAATGAAATTGATCTAATGGCTCTTTCTCCCTTTTGGTTGAATTCTCTTAACATCATCTTATCAAGGATGAGCTCCTGAAAGTCAAAGTCCAAATATGCTAACATCCGTAGACTCATCAAGTTAAGAGATGCTCCAGGATCCACTAAAACTCTGGATAACACAAATACCTCTTAACATCATTTTATCGGGGATGAGCTCTTGAATGTCGAAGTCCAAATATGCTAATATCCATCTTAACATCATTTTATCGGGGATAATTTCTTGAATATCAAAATCCAAATATGCTAATGTTCGAGACTCATCAAGTTAAGAGATGCTCTAGGATCCACTAAAACTCTGGATAACACAAATCTGCCAATGTTGACGGAGATGTAGAGCGAACGATTGTGGTCGGCGGTACCGAGCAGCAAGTCTTTGTCTGTAAAGGTTACCCCTGACTGTTCTCTCAATGAGCAAACTTCATATCATCTGTGAAGGTTACCCCTGACTGTTCTCTCAATGAGCAAACTTCATCTGAGGATGTGCTGGCCAACTGAGCTAAGCAAATTTTTGGATCTAGCAAAGCTGTAACCAGAGATTCTCTCATCTTTTTTGACAGGATCAGAGTATCGTAGATGCTTAGTCGGGCAGACAACTTCCTAAGATGAGCTAGCATGTTGTAGTTTACTGTATGATCCTCCGATTTTTTCTTGATTATGTGGTTCTTCCACTGGAGGAGGTGGGGGTATCTCTTCTCGGGTCATTATCTGTTTTCCTTTGTATGTTGGAGCTGTTCTTGGTGGTAACACCTTTCCGCTCCTTAAGTTGACTTCTGTGATTTCTTCTTCTTGAGATATCATTGTTGAGTCTTCCGGTGTCTTTTCCTCTTCATTGGAGAGATCTAAGTTGATGAAGAGTGATGTACCATGATGCTCGAGAGTTGGTTGTTCGTTATCGGTGCTGTCGTAAGCGATATCATTGATGTCGTAAGCGATATCGTTGATGTCTTCTTTAGACTTGACAACAAGTTGATCGGACTCAAGTATGATTTGAGGATCATTTTAGGGATCGAGATTGCAATTAGCTTGGTCATAATCGGTCATGTTATCACTAGAAATAGTCAAAACAAGTTCAACATGACTTTTGATAAGGAATTGGGAGTTTAGGCAATTTTGGAGGTTTTAGGGTTGCAGAGGCATTTTCGTAAATTTGTAGAAAATTGGGGATAGATGACCAAAGTGGGAAGTCTTAATAAAATTTGGTTTATTGGTCATGCATATTGTATATACTAATCCCTAAAAATTACAAGACCCACATGGAAGCTTATTTTGGATCCTCCATGTGTTGGTCCTAGCCATAGTAGCCAAAGACTAAGGGCTTGGAGCCACCTATAGGAGTCTTAAGAAGAATGGGAGATATGTTAGGTGTAAGTGATTTTTGAGTTTAAGTGTGTGTATGATGACAAAGACAAAGCCAATCAGGGTTGCCCTAAGGTCTCACTGATCCTATTGGAACTCACTCTTGGGTTTTTAAATATTAGTCTTAACCATCCTAAGTGAGGAATGAGGGCTCATGATAACCCAAGTGAGGCTTCCCAAGAAGTATCCATAAGTTTTAGAATTTCTATATGGGAGGGTTCCATCATTAGTTCTCTAGGATAGTCAACAGGAAAGTTCTGTGGCTAGATTATAGGCTCCTAAGAGAGGGAGACTAGGCCTGACCAAAAAGTCAAATAGATTCAATGTAGGTTGAACCTAAGAGACATTAAGTTGTTTTAGGTTGACTTATGTTCAACTTGGGTTGAGCCTAAGGAATTGAATTGGATTGTTTTAGGTTGAATTATGTTCAAGTTAGGTTGAACCTAAGGATTTAGGTTGGGATTAAACCTAATAAAAGTATGATTTAAGAGATTAAGTAAGTTTTCAAATGTGTTATACTTAATTAGGATTTTAGTTTAAGTGAGTCTAATTAAAAAAACTTAAAGGACTTAAACTTATGAGAATTAATTAAGTCTCGTATGGGTTAGACTTAACTAGGGTCTAAGATTGGTTAAGCCTATTTTAAGTTAGGCTTTTAAGGTTTAATTATGTCTAACATTGGTTAGACCTAATTAGGGTTTATGTTTTATTAAGCCTAGTTTAGTTAAGGCATAAAGGACTAATTAGGTCTAATTGCGGTTATACCTAACTAGGGTTTAGGATTGGTTAAGCCTAATTTAATAAGGGCTTAAGGGGTTTAATTAGACCTAATTTGGGTTAGACCAAATTAGGGTTTATGTTTGATTAAGCCTAATTTTAGTAAGGCTTAAAGGATTTAATTAGGTCTAATTGGGGATAGAACTAATAAGGATTTATGTTTAATTAAACATAATTTAGTTAAGGCTTAAAGGATTAATATGGTCTGATTGAGGCTAGACCTAATTAGGGTTTAAGGTTGATTAAACCTAATTTAAGTAAGGCATAAAAGATTCAATAAGGCTTAATTGGAGTTAGACCTAAGTAGGGTTTATGTTTAACTAAGCCTAATTTAGTTAAGTCATAAATGATTAATTAGGTCTAATTAGGGTTAAACCTAATTTGGGTTTAAGGTTAATTAAGCCTAACATAGTTAAGGCTTAAAGCATTACATAGGTCACATTGGGGTTTGACCTAATTAGGGTTTCAAGTTAATTAAGCCTAATTTAGTTAACGCATAAGGGATTAATTAGGTCTAATTAAGCTATTAAAGGATTAATTAAGTAAAATTGAGATAATTAAGGTTAAAGGTTAATTTAAGCTTAATTTAAGTAAGGCTTTGTAGGCACTATTTTGGTTATAGAGTTGTCTGTTGGAAGCTGTCGACTGCCAGAATCGAAATCCCGTCTCTCGCTTTAGAAAGACGTTTAATTTACATACATACATATGAAAGTTTAAAAAAATATGAAATCAAACTGATCCCATATATTTCAGAGATCAAATGAAAGAGCATTATACCTTAAACCCTGTATCTATGCCGAGAGATAAACACAAGACTTGAGGATGAGGCTCGATCAATAAAACTAAGAAATATATGACATTTGTTTGGTCTTTGAAATCATTTTTATTTGCAAAAAAATTCCCCTATTTAATATTGAAAAATTAATTAAGGTTTATATTAAGCTGAATTCAGAAAAGCTTCATATAAGGGCAAGCCCATATAGTTAATTATATCTTAGATAACTGAAGTCACCTAGAAAAACACTTGATAAAAATCAGGGAATATTATCTTCGAAGAGGTCAAAATGGTAGGACTTTTCAACGATATCAGACAAAGAGGTGTGAAAGGTGAATGACTCAAATTTGGAACATTTTTTGTAGAATCCAAAGGAGGAAGAATGAGGGGATGTCATAGATCCAGAGGAGAACCTCGGTGACTTCCCAAGCTATCCTATTTTTTGGCTTCAATTTTGAGAAGAAATATTTAAGTGCTTCATCTCGTAAATTTTATTAGTTTAGGGATTACATTTGAGTGAAACAATCATACAAATAGCCTGAAAGATGTGAGAATTTAGGTCGTGACGAACGACAAACTCAGACTCCTAAGACAAGTTAGGGCTTATATTGTATAACAGAGCTACACAAAGGTCTAAAGATGAGTTGAGGATTTATGTTGCATGAGCAAATAACCTCAAAATACTATGATTGTTATTTTATTCTAAGGAAGGGATGCTTTAGCTGATGGAGACATGTTTTATTGTTAAAGATGGCCACACTGCCCACCATGCTAGCTCCGAGCTGCTCATCGTGATGAGTTTAAGTTTTCTAGTGTTTCAGGTTATGATGTCAAATCAAACATCCCTATAGTTAAGGTTCTTTAAATATTATGGGGCATATTAAAGTTCATTAGAATGACACTGATTAAGATCCTACAGTTCCCTTGTTCTGACAACACTATTTTCTATCAGATTCACTTAGTCCAAATAAATTTACTAAACTCAACTTAATGAGTTCAATAGTTTCATTTAGAGTGTGGGAAGTCTCGTTAGCAACCGTAGGCTGCCTCCTCTGAGGAATTCCCGATCATCCAATAGAGACATCTTATTTTAGTTGCAATTATTATTCTGTGTGATGTTTGTGATTAAATTTTGAGTTGTCTTATATTTTTAATATTATGGAGGTGAATTTAATCTTGATTGAATTTAGTTTTAGTTTTGGTTTTGTGGCTATCCTAGCAGTTTTGGTTTTCATGTAGGGTGCCATCGTTGTTTAACATGCAAGTTTTATAAGCATGAAAGTATAGTGCAGAAAGTAAAAGAGAAAATGATATTGTAAACTGTAAAAGTGTACCTGGCGAGTCTTCCTTTTCCACCTTCTAATAGGTCAGTACTTGCAAGATATGTAGATAATATTGCAAGGAATTTAAATTGCATGAGTAGATGAATCTTTAGCTACCAAACCCCAAGGTATGAATTTATTGAGTCTTAAAAGATCCTAGTAGATGATTTTAGGACAAAATACGATAAGTTCAATTTGTCCTTCAAAACATCCAAAAGATTCCAAAGTGCTCATGATATGAGCCTGAACTATTTTGAAGATCTGTTGAATTATTTCGAGTTCATTTTTGAACTTATCATATTGTTCCATCAATCATCCGAGATTGAAGTGTGGCTACTCCATTGCTCATTGAAGCTTAAAAATTTAATTATTTTAAGGATAGGGTACTTGATTAATCAACTGATGTTTCAGTTAAAAGTTATGTGAGTGGGTGCCCTTAAGTTGAGTTTGAGTTATTTAAGATTGTGGTGCCCAGAGTCAAAGTCAGGCTTGTAGTGCTTAAATTATGTTAATCACCAATCAAATCATTTTCTAAATTCAATCAACTTGTATTTCAATCATCCAAACATATTTATCAAGATCCAAACATATTTATCAAGATCAAGATTACCCATTTTTCCCTTGGTTAATTCTAGATTTTTGATTAAGGCACCGAAGTCTTAAAAATACCACTTTGTCATTGGGGCACCTCACTTTAAAACTCTTCAAACACAACTCAAATGATTCTAAGGGTTTAAAATGTCATGTCCATGAGGCAATTAAAATGTTAGAGCAGAACATGTGGACCTCTCAAAATTTAATTTAATTTTGATAATTATTTAAATTTAGAAGGTAGGATTTTCAAAAAATAATTTATTTAATTATCCAAAATAAAATTTATATTTATGAAAAATTATTAGAGGTTTCCTAAGGTGAAAGAAACACTTAGACAAAATTTCATGATTATTCAGATCAAATTTCTATTTCTATTATTTTATTTTAGATCAATTTTCATGATTTATTTAAATAGAAAACAATGTTTTAATTATAAAAATAATTTTTATATTTTTATTAGGCTCCTCTCGGTTTAGAAAATTTAGAGAATCAAATTTTATATTTTTGTGATTTTTAATTTATTTGTTATAATTTTTTTAGTGAGAAAAGATGAAAAAATTCATTTTTAAGCTTTTAAAATTTATTTTTAACTTAGAAAAAATTAGAAAAAAAATGTTCTAATGACTTCTAAGTGATCAGGGGACATCCCCACTCATTTTGAACTATTTTTATTTTTTGGAAAATTTTGATTATTTTAATTATTTTTTATTCAAAGTACATTTAAGAAAATAAAATATTTTTTACAAAAATTGGTTTTATTTTTAAAAAATGCCCATAATCACAATGAACTTACAAAAAGAATTTTCATAACTTTTTGAAGCACATTTGATTTAATATACTTATTTTAATACAAAAAGGCTAGGTTTTCTTAAGAAATTCATTTTAGTGCTTAAACTAAGCCAAATAAATTTCAAATTTTTTTAGTGGGTAGATATGATTTTTATGAATAATGTGGACTTGATTTTGTTAAATTTTGATATGTATTTAATTTACACAATTAACACAATGTATTTACATTTAATAAAGTATATAAATTCACAAATTGATTCAAAGCATCACAACATTTTTCTTAGATTTCTTTGACCACAGGAAACCTACTAAAATTGTTCACATAATTTTCCAAGTGATATAATGATTTATATAAATAAAATAAGCCAAAAATGGTCATCTTAGCTTAAAAATTTGGGTTTGAGGCATAGAGATGCCCTCTGGTCTTTGAAAAATCAAAAAGACATGGTCATAAGGAGCAAACCCTCAAAATTTGAAGCCATGGTGAAATGTTTTAAGCCATGGAAGATTAAAATACCATAGAGGGTACTTAGTTAATTAAAAATCAGAGAGTGAGAAAATAATTGTTATTTTTAGTCCACATTATTCTCCTATGTTCATTGAGCAAGTGAGTGTTTTTAATATAAATTTATGATTTTTCTAGAGAAAGATATGGATTTTTTAAGTTTAGGAATTGAAAGTAATAAAAAAATCCCTATTTTTCTACTTATCCACATGGAGCCAACTCATCCTCATCCGCTTCAAAGGCTACACGCGTCGCTCTGCCATTTGACGCTGTCAGCCACGTATCATCCACGTGGAGCCCGCTTTATGCACCATGGATTTGTCCGGCTTGATCTCCTCCATCCGTTGAATAAACGGGTGATTGGACGACTCTCCATTATTATCCTCAAGTGACCTAACCCGTGAGACATTCACACTAAAACCTTAAGATCTTGGCCTAGGCTCAACCAAGGGGTTTGTTTCTAAACCTTCATCTACTCAAGACGAACACACCTGTATGGTTTATACAGTATGAAATACAATAAATATGTATGGAGGGTCAAAACAAGCTTAGTTTATGGTTGGAGTTCAATACCTCTGTCTATGAGGGGAGGCCTCAATCAGATGGTTGTGTTAGCTTTGTTTGGTCCCAATGAAGCTCTGAATGAAGTCCAAAGCCTTGGTGAATGGTCTAGATATGATTTTGACCAAGCTTGATTTCATGTGTTGATCAAAGTCTATGCGAGGGGCTATTTCAGAGGGGGCTTTTATGGGGAATCAACTTCTCTCACTCTGGGGATGGTGTAGGCACAATTAATTGAAGTTTTTTACACTGTGGTGCTGTGGAGAGTTTTGTCCTAGTTTTAAGGCAAATTTTAGTGGAGAAATTGGCTCAAAGGGGTAGATATCAATGACTGAGAGCAAGTGGATTGCACTGGGGATGGTTTGGAGAAGCTCTGGTGAGATTTTTTTAGAGTTTCCTTAAGTTTCTAAGCACTTTTTTTTGTCAAGGAGAGCTCGATTTAAAGCCATAACTGTCTGGTGGAACTTAAGGCTTGGAGTTTAGTGCTAAAGCTTGCTCAGGTGGATGGAAGAAAAGATCTAACGATCAATGAGAGTGAGCCAAGTTAGGGTGGTTCAATTTTAGGTTTGGCCCACTTGGGGATCCCTTGGCTATTTTCGGTGGTTGGTTGGGGTCCAATCACTTTTGGCTTAAGGAGGTCAGAGGGTGTTTAATGATGGTTAACCCCCAAGGGTAAGCAATGATGAAGGAGATAATTGAGTTTATGCCAATTATGCGGTGAAATCCCTTAAATCAAGGGACCATTGGTTCATTGCTCATTTTGGCTGGTTTAGGTGGGTTTAGCCTGGTCCATAAGGTGCACTTGGTGGCTTTGGTGTCATTAATTTGGTGGCTTAGGCATGACTAAGTCAATTTTGGTGTATGGGTTCAATTTAGGTCAAAATGGCTAGAAGTTTGGTTTGGGTTAGGCTAGTGATGACATTGAGCTCCATTGATTGATCAACATTGTGTAGATGATTTTCATGAAGATTTTTGGTGAAGGATTGAAGTGATTTTGAGTTCAATTGGAGGGTCAATTCGAAGGATTTTGGTATTTTTATCAGATTGGGCATGTTGGGCTTGACTTGGGTCTAGGTTGGGTTAAGGTTGGGTGAAGTTCAAATTGATTATTAAAAAGGGTCTATAGGATTGTCATGAAGAGTTTTCAACATAAATTGGGTGTCAATTCTGGGATTAAGGTATTCAATTTGGTGGATTTTGGGGACAGCTAATTTGGGGATTCTTTGGACTTAGGTTAAAATTAAGTGCAATTGAGGCTTCAATAAGGTCAACTGAAGGACAATTTTGGTGTGTAGGAGTGTTATGAAGAGTTTAGGATTTAAATTTGGGAAAATTGATTAGGCTATGGGTTCAAATTGATGGGATTAAGTCATTAGGTCAAATTGGGGTTTTGATTTTGATCAAAATTTAGCTCAATGCATGGGCCAATTGGGCTTGGGTTTTGTTTGGATTGATTAAATGAAAGATAAATTTGAGTTTAGGATTGAAATTGAGGGAAATTAGGGCCAAATTGATGGACATTTGGGGTGAATTTGGGGAAATTGGGCCTTTAAAGGTAATTTGGGTGTTTTGGTCAAAATGATCAAATTGGACAAATTGGGTTCAATTAAACGGCTCTAATTGGACAATTGAGGTGATTTTGGATGTTTTGGGAAAGTTTGGGGTGCTAAGGGTATTTTTGTAATTTTGGCAAATTTAGGGGTATTTTGGAAATTTTGGGAATTTTGGAAAATTCGGGTGGATTTAGGCAATTTGGGTATTCTGAAATGGTTTGAAATGATTTTTGAACAAATTTAGGTATTTTGAGTAAATTTGGGAATTTTGGCCAAGTTTGGTATTTTGGGGTGTTTAGGTAATTCAGGTGGATTTAGGGACAAAAAGGTCAAATTGGGTATTTTTGGTAAAATTGGGGTGCAACCATCATGTATGAGCTATGGACCATTGAGATCCCCATTCCTAAGACTGGTCTTAGCTAAACCCTAGCTTAGGGCTAGTGGGTTTCGGGCTTCATCTGCATGAGTCTCCCAAAAGATCAAGGGATCAAGGTCAACAAATTGGGCTTTAGGATTGTGAGTGATTGTGGGTGATAGTGAGTGTAGTGAGTGAACAAGCTCCAGACCAACAACCAAAGTCAATCCTAAGGTCAATCAGTCCAATGGGGACTCATTTTGAGCTCCCTCATACTAACCCCACCTACTAAGTGCTAGAGGTTAAGACTAATATGTAAAACTTCATATTGAGCAAAGAGGAGTTTAAAATTTCTAATGGTCAGAGTTCATTTCTAGTTTTCTAAGAATAGCCAATAGGAAAATCCTATGACTAGACCTCTGGCAACTATAGAGGGAAAACTAAAACTCAACCAAAAGTGAGGTCAACAAATGGACCCCCAGCAGATGTGGTGTGCTGGGAAAGCACACTGTGTATATTAAAATTGACCGACAAGATCAACAAAACCAACACAGACTCCTAAGTCAACAGACCTAGAAAAGGAGTGTAGAATTTAAGTGCTAGTTGTTTCTGCTGAGGAATTAATAAGTGAATAGTTGATTAAAATCAGGAGGTAAAAACTCTCGCTGGGGATTGAAGAGTGGGTTTCAAATTATCAAGTTTCAGGTGTTTATAGAGGATGAGAATCAGTGTGCAGGTGCTAACCCCAAGATGGGAGTTGAAATTTGGGTATCAACCTTGGAAAGATGGGTCGGAATTTAGGTACCAAACTCAAAAGGAGGGAATCAAAATTTAGGGACCGATTCCTAAATGAGAATTGAAATTTAGGTATCAATCTCAGAAATAGGGTCGGAAGTTAGGGACCGATCCTGAAAAAAGGAAATCAAAAGTTAGGGACTGATTCCAAAATGAGAATAAAAATTTACGGATAAATTTCAGAAATGAGGATCGAAAGTTAGGGACCAACCTCAAAGTGCGGGAAGAAGTTAGGGTCTAATTCTAAAATAAGAATTGAAATTTAGGTATCAATCTCAGAAAGAGGATTGAAAGTTAAGAACCAAACTCGAAGAGAGGGAATCAAAAGTTAGGGACTGATTTTAAAATGAGAATTGAAATTTAGGTATTAATCTCAGAAAGAGGATCAGAAGTTAGGGACCGAGCTCAAAGAGAGGGAAACAAATGTTAGTTACTGATTCTGAATTGAGAATTTAAATTTAGGTATCAATCTCAGAAAGATGATTGAAAGTTAGGGACAAATCTTGAAAAGGGGAAATCAGAAGTTAACGACTGATTCCAAAATGAGAATTGAAATTTAGGTATCATTCTTAGAAAGAGGATCAGAAGTTAGGGACCGACGTAAAAGTGAGGGAATTAGAAGTTAGGGAATGATTCCAAAATGAGAATTGAAATTTAAGGATCAAATCTCAAAAAGAGGATCAAAAGTTAGGGATTGATCTTGAAGAGAGGGAATATGAAGTTATAGACTGATTCCAAAATGATATTTTAAATTTAAACATCAATCTCAAAAAGAGGATCAGAATTTATGGACCGATCTTGAAGAGTGAGAATCAGAAGTTAGGGACTAATTCCAAAATGTGAATTAAAATTTAAGGATCAATCTCACGAAGAGGATTGGAAGTTAGGGACCGATTTCGAAAGGAGGGAATCAGAAGTTAGGGACTAATTCCAAAATGAGAATTGAAATTTAAGGATCAATCTCAAAAAGATGATCAAAAGTTAGGGACTGATCTCGAAAGGAGGGAATCAGAAGTTAGGGACTGATTCCAAAATGAAAATGGAAATTTAAGGGGATCAAATGCCAAAAAGAGATTGGAAGTTAGAGACCAATCTCGAAGAGAGAGAATTAGAAGTTAGGGACCGATTCCCAAATGAGAATTGAAATTTAAGGATCAATCTTAAAAAGAGGATCGGACGATCGGACGTTAGGGACCGATCTCGAAAGGAGGGAATTAGAAGTTAGAGACTAATTCCAAAATGAGGATTGAAATTTAAGAATCAATCTTAAAAAGAGAATCGGAAGTTAGGGACCGATCTTGAAAGGAGGGAATCAAGATTTAGGGACTGATTCCAAAATGAGAATTGAAATTTAAGCATCAATCTCAAAAAGAAGGTCGAAAGTTAGGGATCGATCTTAAAAGGATGGAATAAGAAGTTAGAGACTGATTCCAAAATGAGGATTGAAATTTACAAAAAGTTTGTGGTATTGAATCCATAGATATGTATCATGTGAAAAAGTTGACAATGGTGAGGAAGATATGTGAATTTTGTGAGATTTAGTGCAGTCAAGGATGGTCGTACTGCACGAGCAAAGAGTAAGAGATCTCAAAAATGAGAGAATCAAGTCAATAGATTTATTTTTTTTTCTTGTTGTTTTTTTCACGTTTAATTTTCAAAATACGTTTTCAAAAATTTAATTTTTGTTGGTTGAATGAATTTCAAAAGAGTATTTTATTTGAACTTTATTATTAAGTTTTCATTGTTTTGTTCTTTGTCCATTGTAGTTCAGAACCAATGCATGGCTCCGTGGCTTTTATCCATCGCACAAAAGGGCAATAGAGGAAACAGATAAAATTTTAGAAAAAGTTATCATTAATCTACTTCAACATGTGTTACAGATTGAGTAAAGGTTAGAGCATAAAAAGGTACAATATGCTAAACGCATTAAAGTACGTCTGAAAATATCTCATGCTGAGTACATATTGCAGGCTGAGCATATCTGATACATATATCATCATATCCACTGTGTCGAAACACAGTACTAAAAGTTTTCCTCTAAATGTCCATATCTGGTGGGGTGAGCTTCTGATCGAGTTGACCTATAAACCACGCTCCAGGACAAGAGTTCCCTTTGCATGAGTTTAGAGGTGGAACCCTCTTATAACTTGTACGATAATAGTTCTTCCAAATCCAGATATGGTTGAATTCCATATGGCATTTTGTTTTCGTCCATCCTCCAGAAAGTTACATACACCCTATGACATCATACCCCTCGAATGCAATGTTTAGCGATGTCTGCCCCATTTCCTTTAAGAACCATAATTGAACCCAATGATAGCGGAATCTCCATGGATCCTCTGAACGTGCCGAGGCCAATGACATCTATTTTATTTTCAAATAAAATGTTGCTTTTTCTCATGAAAGAGACCATATAGAAAGGTCTCACAAAATTATGATGGTCAATATGGAGGGTTAGGAAGTCACCTTCATCATGCATATTGATGATACAACTGCTAGGAATACAGTCAGATAGAAGTATGCTCCATCGGACCATTCAATTGATCATCCATTTTATCATGGGAGGTAGCAGATCCACCTCATTGTGTCTCAGAATACCTAGGGGATTTCTTTATCTGTTGTTGGTGAAATTGTAATAGCAACCTATCGACGTTGTTTTTTGGGTTGGTTTGTGGGGAGTTGCCCGTAAGAAGCTATCGGTCGCTGGAATCAAAATCCCATCGCCCGCTTCAGAAGAACGTTGAAGTATGAAATCAAATTGAGCCCATATTTTTCATAGTTTAAAATGAAAGAGCACAGTACCTCAAATCATGTATCTATTCCGAAGGTTAAACGCAAGACTTGAGGATGAGGCTCGATCAAATAAACTTAGGAAAGTATGACGTCTATTTGGTCTGCAAAATCTTTGTATTTGCCGACAAGTTCCCCTTTTTAATATAAAGGATTAAACAGGGTTTATATTTAGCTGGGTTCGGACATGCTTCCTATAAGGGTAATTGCATCTTAAATGACCAAAGTCATCTAAGAAGACTCTCGATAAAAATGAAGAAAATATTATCTTCAAGGGTTTCAAAGCGTAGGACTCTTTAATGAGATCGAACGTAGAGGTGTGAAATGGGATTGGTTCAAATCTAGAAAATTTTATTGTAGAATCCAAAGGAGTAAGAACTAGGGGATGTANATTTTATTATAGAATCCGAAGGAAGAAGAACTAGGGGATGTAGTGGATCCAGAGGAGAACCTCGGTGACTTCCCAAGCTATCCTAATGTTTGGCTTCAGTTTTGAGGAGAAAAATTTAAGTATTTCATCCTGCTAGTTTTATTAGTTAGGGCTTACATTTGTGTAAAATGATCATACATATTTGGAGAAATATTTAGGTGTTTTATCCTGCCAATTTTATTAGTTAAGGCTTACATTCGTGTGAAACTATCATCCTGTCAATTTCATTATTTAGGGCTTACATTCATGTGAAATTATCGCACAAATAGCCTGAATTGAGGATTTAGGTCGTGACGAACGACAACCTCGGAATCCTAAGACGAGTTAGGGCTTATATTGTACAACAGAGCTATACAAAGGCCTAAAGATGATTTAGGTCGTGACAAACGACAACCTCGAATGATCACACAAATAGCCTGGAAGATGTGAAGATTTAGGTCGTGATAAACGACAACCTCGGCTAAGACGAGTTAGGGCTTATATTATATAGCAGGGCTATACAAAGGCCTAAAGATAAGGTGATGCAAATAGCCTGGAAGATGTGAGGATTTAGGTCATGACGGACGACAACCTCAGAATCCTAAGATCAAATAGCTTGGAAGATGTGAGGATTTAGGTCGTGACGAACGACAACCTCAGAATCCTAAGATCAAATAGCCTGGAAGATGTGAGGATTTAGGTCATGATAAACGACAACCTCGGAATCCTAAGATGTATAGCCTGGAAGATGTGAGGATTTAGGTCGTGACAAACGACAACCTCGGAATCCTAAGACGGTATAGCCTGGAAGATGTGAGGATTTAGGTCGTGACAAACGACAACCTCAAAATCCTAAGATGATTTAAGAGTATATTGTATAGCAGGGCTATGCAAAGGCCTAAAGATAAGGTGAGGATTTACGTTGCATGAGAATAGCAGGGCTATGCAAAGGCCTAAAGATAAGGTGAGGATTTACGTTGCATAAGCAAGAAAAAAAGGGCTATGCAAAGGCCTAAAGATAAGGTGAGGATTTACGTTGCATAAGAAAGCAACCTCGAGGTTAGGTCGTTACAAACGACAACCTCGGAATCCTAAGACGAGTTAGGGCTTATATTGTATAACACTAGGTCGTGACAAACGACAACTTCAGAATCCTAAGACGAGTTAGGGCTTATATTATATAGCAGGGCTATGCAAAGGCCTAAAGATAAGGTGAGGATTTACGTTGCATAAGCAAGCAACCTCAAAGTTCTATAGCTTTGTTGTTTAAGTCTAAGGAAGATTGGTTTAGCTGGGGAAGATAGGTTTTGTTGTTGAAGATGGCCGTGCTGCCCACCATGCTAGCTCCGAGCCCCTTGCAGCGACGAGTTTGAGTTTTCTAGTGTGTCAAGTTATAATGTCAAGTCAGGTGGCCCTATGGTTGAAGTTATTTAAATTTTATGAGGGCATTTTAAAGTTGATAGAGCGACACCGGTTAGGATCCTACGGTTCGCTCATTCCGACACCACTATTTTGTATTGGATTCACTTAGTCCAAATGAGCTTACTAAACTCAATTTAGTGAATTTTGTAATTTCATTTAAATCATGGGAAGCCTCGTTAGCAACCGCAGGTTACCTCCTCCGAGGAATTCCCGCTCATCCGATATAGTCGTTTTAATTTAGTTGCAATTGTAGTTTTTATTGATGTTTGTGATTAAATTTTGAGTTGTTTTATATTTTGAATGTTGTGGCAGTGAGTTTTATCTTAGTTGATTTTAATTTTAGTTTCGGTTATGGTTATGGTTATGTGGCTATTCTGATAGTTTTAGTTTTCATGCAGGGTGACATCGTTGTTGAGCATGAAAATTTGCAGGCATAAAAGTACAGTATAAATGTACAAGAAAGACAATGCTGAAAATTGTAAAAGTGTACCTAGCGAGTCTTCCCGTTCCACCACCTTAAACTTAAAATGCATGTTAAGGCAGTTTATGAAGAGCAGAAAAGGTAAAGTTTTGATAATTTTCCTAACCCTATGTCATATCTTGGCGGGTGCTTAGAAGTTTAATTAAGGATGATGTTGCCAAGGAAAATATATTAAGTTTGGTAGATCTCCGAGGTATCCAACAGATCTAAAGAAAGAAGCAGGTCTATGCTACTTTTTCGCTGCCTGGTGCAAAATCTGAAGTTCCTTTAAACTTATTATGTTGCTTAATAATTCATTTTGTAATTACCGTTAATGCTCAGTGAACATTGATGTCTCAATTATCCCTAAGAATATTGTAATTATCACTTGTGATCCAATTTAAGTATTATGTGGGTGAAGACCCTTAAAGTGACAAGTTAGCGTTGTTGGAACACTTAGCAAAATTTTAACCCTAATTTGGGCTTAGTGGTTGTCGGCACTATTTTTGGTGTGGGGTTTGCCTGTAAGAAGTTGTCGGTCATCAGAATTGAAATCCCGTTGCCCGCTTCGGAAGGATGTTAAAAAAAATAGTTTTGAAAAAGATGAAGTTAAAGTGACCCCATAATTTTCATGGTTTAGATGAAAAACCGCTTTACCTCAAATCCTGTATTATCCCACACAAGAGTTGAGGGTGAGGCTTGATCAAATAAACTAAAGAAAGTTATGACATCCGTTTGGTTTGCGAAACCGATGTATTGGCCGACAAGTTCTCCTATTTAATATAAGGAATTAAATAGAGTTTATATTATGCTGGGTT
>JXCR01134021.1:78900-96295 GCA_002079205.1 Phalaenopsis hybrid cultivar | reverse complement strand
GGGAAAAGCTTCCTATAAGGGCAAGCCCCTATAGTTAATTACATCTTAGATAACTGAAGTTACGTAAGAATACTCCTAATAAAGAGAAAGTTATGACATCCGTTTGGTCTGCGAAACCAATATATTGGCCGACAAGTTCCCCTGTTCAATATAAGGAATTAAATAGGGTTTATATTATGCTGGGTTCGGGAAAAGCTTCCTATAAGGGCCAAGCCCCTATAGTTAATTACATCTTAGGTAACTGAAGTTACCTAAGAATACTCTCAATAAAACAAGAAAAATTACCTTCAAGGAGTTCAAATGGTAAGGACATTTCAAAGATATCAGACTAAGATGTATAAAAGGGATTGGTTCAAATTTTGAGCATTTTGTTTTGGAGTCCAAAGTAGGAAACACTAAAGGATGTCACGGATCCGAAAGAGAATTTTGGTGACTTCCCAAACTATCCTATTGTTTGTTTTTAGTTTAGGAGAAATTATTTAGATGTTTTTTATCCTACCAATTTTTATTTATTTAGGGCTTACATTTGTGTGAAGAAATCAACACAAATTGCCTGGAAGATATGAGGATTTAAATCGTGACAAACGACTATCTGGGAGTCCTAAAACGAGTTTAGGGCTTATATTATACAATATGATTGTACAAAGGCCTAAAAATATGTTTGAGGATTTATGTTGCACTAGGAAAACAACCTCGAATTCTTATGGCTTTGTTGTTTTAAAGTTAAGGAAGAGGTGTATGAGTATAGATCCTCTTGCTGTTGAAGATGGTCGGGCTGCCCACCATGTAAGCTTCAAGATCCTCATTGTAGCAGAGTTCAAGTTTTCTAGGTCATTTAGTTATAATGTCAAATCAGGTGACCCTATGGTTAAAGTTATTTAAATTTTATTATGGGCATATTAAAGTTGATTAAAGCGACACCGGTCAAGATCCCACGGTTCCATCGTCCCGGCACCACTATTTTCTATTGGAATCACTTAGTACAAATGAATTTAATAAACTCAACATAATGAGTTCCATAATTTCATTTAGACCGTGGGAAACTTCGTTAGCAGCCGTAGGATACCTCCTCCGAAGGTTCCCGATCTTCTAATAAAGACGTTTTGATTTAGTTGAAGTTGTATTTTTTTGATGTTTGTGATTAAGTTTTGAGTTGTCTAATATTTTGAAATGTTGTGAGGTATTTTTGTTTGAAATTTTGTTTTTAGTTTTTTTTTTTAAACATACAAGTATTTTTATGCACTAAATATGGTACAATCGTAAAAGAAAAGCAGTAGAAAAATACAAGAAAGACTGTAAAATGCAATAAACTGTAAAAGTGTACCTGACGAGTCTTCTCGTTCCACCACCTGAAAAGCGTACAAGAGCATTTATGTATATAGAGCTGGAAAAGTAAAGTTTTGGAAACCTTCCTAGCTCTATGTTCTGTATTAGAGCATTGATGTATATAGAGCTGGAAAAATAAAGTTTTGGAAACCTTCCTAACTCTATGTTGACTTAAAAGTGTACCTGACGAGTCTTCTCGTTCCACCACCTGAAACTCAAAATGCATGTCAAAATTATGTATATAGAGCTGGAAAAGTAAAGTTTTGAAAACCTTCCTAACTCTATGTTGTGTATTAAGGGTATGTATATAGAGCTGGAAAAGTAAAGTTTTGGAAACTTTCCTAACTCTATGTTTTGTATTGGGGGTCCTTAAATTTTTAAGGATTATATTATTAAGTAAAACGTATTAAGTTTAATAGATCCCCAAGGTATTCACCAGATTAAGAGTAGGGAGCAGGTCCATGCAACCTTCTTAATGTCTGGTAAAAGACCTTGGGTCCATTTAAACTTTATTATATTGCTTACTAATTCATCCTAGAAACAACCTGATGCTCAATGAACATTCATGTCTGGATTATTCCCAAGAATAAGGCAAGTCTCATTTACCTTTTAATTTGAAAATTATGTGGGTGAAGACCCTAAAGGGGACAAATTAGTGAATTTGAGGACACTTAACCAAATTTTTAGTCTTAATTGGACTTGTGGTGTTTTAAAGGAGTTTGACTATGTTGATTTTTCTAATCTTCTTTCAACAAGTAGATTTCAACTTAAGTTCACTACTAAGTCCTTTAGACTTAAGTGAATGTATTGAGTGTGTACCGAGATTTAAAACTTTAAGTGATCATTATCAAGATTATTTAAACATNTATCAAGATTATTTAAACATCATTTTGATTATCAAATAAGGGTGTGAAATCATTGATTTCCAAAGTTATACCCCTAAATTCAAAAGTCATTTTATGCTAATGAAGTTTCCAAAATTTTGATAATTATGGGAATTATTTTTTTATTCTTTTTTTTATCTTGTAATTTAGCAAAGTGAAGTGGTTTTCTACCAATTAAGCCCATTTTTGTTTGTAAATCATCAAATGAGTTAATTAATATCATAAATTACACATTTCCCATTTTGATTAAGCCTAAATATTCATTAAGGCCAAAATATCCAAAATTACAATTTTATCCTCCCATTTTGATTAAGCCTAAATGTTCATTAAGACCAAAATATCCAAAATTACAATTTTGCCCCTAACTTTCATAATTTGTCAAATTTAAGTCAAATGACTTTAGGATTTTTATGCAACCTTACTGATAGATCAATTAAGACATCAGAGGAGGAAATGTGAATTTTCACAATTTAATTTAATTCATATAATTATTTTTATGCAAAAATGTGCATTTTCAAGGAAAATTCCAAAAGATGTTTAAGACAACTTCTAATCACTTGAAATTTTTATACAAGCTAGCCCTAGACTAGAAAGTCATTGGGCCAAAATTTCATGATTTTCTGAATTTTCTGTGATTTATTAAAATTAATTAAAATTTTGAGGACTTTAATAACAATAAAATATTTTATATGTTGAAAAATATGCTTTATATTTTTGAAAAATCTCTCTAAAGTTNCACTGTTGTGAAGGTGTAGGGCCAATCTATTGGGAGTTTGGTGTTGTGTAGGTTGGGATTGGAATTTTTCCTGGTTTCGGACATGAATTCAAACCCAAAATTGAATTTCTATGGTGGAATTGGGAGAGGGAAGTGGATTGGAATGTACTAAAAGACTCTTAGAGAAGCTCTCTGAGGAATTTGGTAGGCTTTAGTGAAAATTTTTTACCACCTTACTAGTCATGGCCGTGGGGTGGATTTTATAGAAATTGGCCAATGGGATGCTAGGCTGGCCAATTGAGGGGTTAGCCCCATTGCTTAGGTGTCAAGCAGAGGAGCTCTTAGCTCAATTTGGCCTGAGGTGGCCTCTTGGAATGAATTTGGGTCTTGACCATGTAGGGGCTCAAAGTTTTGGGCTTTAGCTTGGGTTAAAATGCCTAACCAAGGGTAGGATCAGGGTTAAAGCTTATAATAATCAGTAAAAATGGCACCTTAGGTTATGGACATGTGGTATGGCAAGTACATTGATTTAACCTCTTTATTATCCCTTTAAGAATTTTAAAAAAAAATTTACCCATGAGATGAATACAAGCTTAACCATGGGTTGGTGGCTGGCTTTAAACTCAACCCTAGAGTCTAAGATGAGTTATGGTAAAGCTCATTTGACCATACCAAGCTCAATTGGTTTGGATTTGGTCATAAGTCCATATGACCAAATCTTATCCAAGCTTAATTGATTTGGATTTGGCCATAAGTCCAAAAAGGTTCACATGACCAAATCTTGTGTTTGATAGGTTAGAAATTGGCCCAATTAAATATAGCATTTGGTGTAGGAGATCATGAGGAACAACTTTCATGAAGGTTTGGCATTTGGTGTAGGAGATATGAGGAACAACTTTCATAAAGGGTGAATAAGTTCAAAAAGGTGTATGTGACCAAATCTTGTGTTTGGGCTAGGTTAGGCATGCCACTTTGTCCAAAATGGTGTTCATGACCAAATCTTGTGTTTGGGCTAGGTTAGGCATGCCAATTGTCACAATTAAATATGGCATTTGGTGTAGGAGATCATGAGGAACAACTTTCATGAAGGGTGAAAGGTAATATGGCATTTGGTGTAGGAGATCATGAGGAACAACTTTCATGAAGAGTGAAAGCTTTGAGAGGTGCACATGACCAAATATTGTGTTTGAACTAGGTTAGGCATGTCAATTGGCTCAATTAACCCATAGTTCCAAAAAGGAGCATATGGCCAAATCTTGTGTTTGGGCTAGGTTAGGCATGCCAATTGGCCCAATTAAATACGCATATGACCAAATCTTGTGTTTGAACTAGGTTAGGCATGTCAATTGGCCCAATTAAATATGTACACATGACCAAATCTTGTGTTTGGACTAGGTTAGGCATGCCAATTAGCCCAATTAAATATTTGGCCATAAGTCCAAAAAGGTGCACATGACCAAATCTTGTGTTTGAAATAGGTTAGGCATGTTAATTGGCCCAATTAAATATGAAAGGTGCATGTGACCAAATCTTGTGTTTGAACTAGGTTAGGCATGTAAATTTGGCCCAATTAAATATGTCATGTGACCAAATCTTGTGTTTGGGCTAGGTTAGGCATGTCAATTGGCCCAAATAACTATGGTGATGGCCAAATCTTGTGTTTGGACTAGGTTAGACATGTCAATTGGCCCAATTAAATATGGCATTTTGACCAAATCTTGAGTTTGGGCTAGGTTAATCATGCCAATTGGTCCAATTAAATATGGAATTTAGACCAAATCTTGTGTTGGGGCTAGGTTAGGCATGCCAATTAGCCCAATTAAATATGGCATTTGGTGTTGTGTTTGGGCTAGGTTAGGCATGTCAATTAGCCCAATTAAATATGGCATTTGGTGTAGATCTTGTGTTTGGGCTAGGTTAGGCATGCCAATTGGTCCAATTAAATATGGAATTTGGTGTAGGAGGAGGAACAACTTTCATGAAGGGTGAAAGTCATTTTGAGGTCAATTGGTTAATCAATTTGATGAATTTTTGATTTTTGACAAATTTTAAGCATGTTGGGCTAAGTTTGGGTCACACCTGGGCTAGCCTTGGGCTAAGTCCAAATTGATTGTTGTGTTTGGTGTAAAACATCATAATGAACAATTTTCATGATGGATGAAAATTGTTTTGAAGTTGATTTGATGGTCAATTTGGATGGATTTTGATGGGTTTTGTTTTAGACCCAAATTAAGGATATAGATCTAATCTGGGTCAAACTTGAGCTAACTTTGGATTAAACTCGAATTAAACCCTTAAGGGTCAAATTTGAGTCTAACTTGAGCTAGCTTTGTGCTAAGCTCAAATGGTTGTGTTTGATCAAAAATGACCTTATAAAGGATTTTCAACAAAAATTGGATGCCAATTTGACAAACTCTTAAGGGACAAATTTGGGTCTAACTTGAGCTAGCTTTGGGCTAAGCTCAAATTGATTGGTGTGTTTGGTCACAAATGACCTTATAAAGGATTTTCAACAAAAATTGGATGCCAATTTGAGGCTATATGGTTCTAATTTGGGTCAAACTTGAGCTAGCTTTGGACTAAGCTCAAATTGATTGTTTCCTAAATTAAGCATGTAGGGCTAAACTTGGGTCAAACCTGGGCTAGCTTTGGACTAAGCTCAAATTGATTGTTGTTTTTTGGTCACAAATGACCTTATAAAGGATTTTCAACAAAAATTGGATGCCAATTTGAGATCTAAGAGGTCAAAAATGACCTTATAAAGGATTTTCAACAAAAATTGGATGCCAATTTGAGGTCTAAGGAATTTTGGATTTAGACCAAAATCAAATGGATTTGAGGCTTCATCAAGGCCAATTGATGGTTAATTTTGATGTGTAAGAATGTTGTAAAGATTTTTCAATATTAATTGAGGCCAATTGACCAAGCTATGGGTTCAATTGAGTGAGATTATGTCTTATGGTCAATATTGGGTTTTGACCCAAATCAAAATTGGGCTCAAATTATGAGCCAATTGAGTCTGGATTTGGTTGATTTTGTTCATATAAAAATTGAATTTGAGTTTATGATGGGAATTGGGGTCAATTAAGATCAATTGATAGACACTTGGGATGGATCTGAGGAATTTTGGGTCCTTAAAGGACAATTTGGGGATTTTTGTTAAAGATGGTCAAATTGGCCAAATTGGGTAATGATGTAGTTGGAAAAAATGGAATTGGGAATGTTTTGGATTTATTGGGATTTTTTGGGAATATTTTGAATTTTTTGATTTTTGGGCCATGGAAGGGTATTTTGGTAATTTGGCCATTTTTGGAAATTTTTGTCAGTTTTGGCAAATTTTTTTGGGTCATGGAGGGGTATCTTGGTAATTTGGCCATTTTTTGGAAATTTTAACAAATTTGGGCTTGGTAATTTGGCCATTTTTGGAAATTTTTGTCAATTTTGGCAAATTTAGATGTATTCAAGAAGAACAAAATGGGTTTTGATCAATTTTGGGTATTTTGGCAAAATTTGGGAATTTTGGCCAAATTTGGGTTTATGGGTTTTGATTATTTTGGGTATTTTGACAAAATTGTAGATGTATTCAAGATGTTTGAAATGGGTTTTGATTAATTTTGGGTATTTTGGCAAAATTTGTGAATATTAGCCAAATTTGGGTCCCAAGGGCAGTTAGGTAATTTGGAGGTGCCTAGGGACAAAATATATTAGCCAAATTTGGGTCCCAAGGGCAGTTAGGTAATTTGGAGGTGCCTAGGGGCAAAAGCATTAGCCAAATTTGGGTACCAAGGGCAGTTAGGTAATTTGGAGGTGCCTAGGGGCAAGAGAGGCAAATTTGGGTCCCAAGGGCAGTTAGGTAATTTGGAGGTACCTAGGGGCAAAAGGCCAAGTTAAGAAATTTGAGTCCCTAAGTTTTGATCAGTTTTGGATATTTTGGCAAAATTTGGGAATTTTGGCCAAATTTGGGTCCAATTTGGTCATTTTTGAAATTTTTTGTCAGTTGGATGTATTCAAAGTGTTTGGAATAAGTTTTGATCAATTTTGGGTATTTTGGCAAAATTTGAAGTTTTGATCAGTTTTGGGTATTTTGGCAAAATTTGGGAATTTTGGCCAAATTTGGGTCCCAGGAGGAGTTAGGTAATTTGGAGGTGCCTAGGGGCAAAAGGCTAAGTTGGGTATTTCAAGTGCAATTGGGTAAAGAACCATTTTGAATGAGTCATGGACCAATGAAATCTTCATTTTGGGTCCCCATATATTGGTCTTAGCCAGGGTATTGTGAGGATATTGTGTACCTTAACTTCAAACCAACACCAAGGGTCAATCCTAAGGTCAAGTAGTCCTATAGGAATTCTGCTTGAGTTTTCTCATAATGATCTTACCTAATAATTATAAGAGGTTAGGATCAATATGTGGAACTTCAGGTTGAGCAAAGAAAAGAGTTTTGAATTTCTAATGGTGAGGGTACCTTTTCTAGTTTTTTAAGAAAAGTCAATAGGAAAGTCCTATGGCTAGACCTAGGCTACTAAAGAAGTTTCTAAACCTCAACCAAAAGTGAGGTCAACAAATGGACCCTCAATAGGTGTGGTGTGCTGAGCGAGCAGACCATACGTATTGGTGTTGACCAACAAGATCAACAAGACCAATATAGATTTCTAAGTCCCCAGACTTAGAAAGAAGTGTGAATTTGTGAATAATATTTGTTTCCGCTGGGGATTTTTTTTTAAATAGGGATCAACATGTAAGGGTTGACCTCAAAATGAGAATTCAAGAAACAAATATCGATATCAAAGGAGAGTCAGACATTTGGAACTGACTTCCAATAGAAAAAAATCAGAAGTGTAGGACTGATCTTAAAGTAAGAATTAAAATTATTGGATCAACTCTTGAAGAATGTGAATTAGAATCATCACACTAATTCAAAGTAAAAATTATTTGATCAATTTGGGAAAAGCATAAATCAGAAGTATCAAACTGATTTAATGTAAAAATTGAAATTATTGGATCAATTTCAAAAAATTATGAATCTTTGGTGTGAAGATTGAAATTATCATATCAATTTTGAAAAGTTGTGAATCAGAAGTATATAACTGATTCGATGTGAAAATTGAAATTATCGGATCAATTATGAATTAGAAGTATTGAACTGATTCAAAGTATTTGAAATTATCGGATCAATTATGAATCAGAAGTATTGAACTGATTCAAAGTGAAAATTGAAATTATCGGATCAATTAAAAATCAGAAGTATTGAACTGATTCAATGAGAAAATTGAAATTAATGGTCAATTATGAATCAGAAGTATTGAACTGATTCAATGAGAAAATTGAAATTATCGGATCAATTTTGAAAATTTATGAATCAGAAGTATCGAACTGACTCGATGTAAAAATTGAAATTATTGGATCAATTTTGAAAAACTATGAATCAGAAGTATCAAACTGATTGTATGTAAAAATTGAAATTATTGGATCAATTTTGAAAAGTTATGAATCAATAGTATCAAACTGATTTGATGTAAAAATTGAAATTATTGGATCAATTTTGAAAGTAGTAAATCAGAGTTATCGGACTGATTTAAAATATCCCGTATTTCAGAAAGCGTAATGTGTAAAAATTTATGTTATTTTGAAAATGATTTGCAAGATTCATTTGCAAGTATCATACAGAGTTTGTGACTCCATAGGGATATCACGAAAAACAAAATTGTGTAAAATGTGTAATTTTGTGGGGATGTACACCGAACGAGATCATACCGCACAAGCAAGGAATCTCAAAATTGAGAAAACTTATTCGGCAAATTTAATTTGTCCGTTGCAAAATTCTATCATTGATTCATACAGTCATTTTTACAATATATCATGTACATATCTCAAAGATGAAAAGTACATTATGCTATTCGCATAACTAGTACATCCATGAGTACAAAATATAAAGTACAAATCGAACTGTTCTCATATCACTGGCTGCATATTTGTACATCTGTATGTCTATCAGTAGGAGATCTTCTTGCAAACTGTGTTATGAGTTTCTAAACAAGCTGACCTTCTAGGCTGTTATTTTTTTGATAGCCTAGTGGTGCAACGAGTTTATAACTCATATGGCTGCAACTGTTCAAGCTCTAGGTCTGGCTTAAGTCCATATGGGGTTTTGTCGTCGCTCATTCTTCTGAAAGTTATCGACACTCGACGGTGCCGAACTCCCGGAATGCAATGTTTTGCTATGTCAGCCCCATTTCCTTTCAGAATCAGGACGGATCCTCTTGGTAACAAAATCTCAACAGATCCTTGGAATTCACCTGGACCAATTATGTCTATATCTGTGCCAAATAGCATACTGCTCTCTGATATGAAGGAGACCGTGCAGAACGGTCGAACAAAGTCATGATGATCAATATGTGGAGGTATACAATTCCCTTCTTCATAAATGTTAATTATGCAACTATTGGGGATACAATTTGATGGAATTATGCCCCATTGAACCAGTCGTGTAATCATCCATTTTATGNGTCTCGTATTTTCAAAGCTTCAAATATTATTTTTTAAAACTATATATATATATATATATATATTAAACATCTCCTTCCCAAATCTGCCTATCAAAAATGTTGTGTCTGGCCATATTTTTCTTTTGTAAGATATGTTGTCGACTCAGTGACACCCGGCCATTTCTTATTCATTTGATTTACCTTGTTTTATTTTCTTGCAACGTGCTTGACTTGGATTTGCTTTTTAGACCTTATGGATCATCTGTGCAGGATCTAGGCTTTTAAGGACATAAAATTATAAACTTTCTACAAAAATCTTAATAAAAGAAAAAGACTAATTAAAATTTAAGAATGAAATACTTCAAGATTTTAAAACCTGCTTTTTACATTTTTGCATATCCTTTAGACTGGTTTTAAAATGGGTTGCATGCATGGCAATATCCATTGTCATATTAATAGGCCCTCAATATTAGGATTGATTAGTTCGCTGCATCATTCAACATGTCCCGAGGAGAATCCCCCAGGCTTCTCCAACTAGACTGGTCGGACATAGATTTCTACTTTTGTTTTTGGCTAGCACTCTTAGAGTGTTAGAGGCATCGTCGACCACGACATGGAGAAAGTTTTTTTGTGAGAGAATTTCGGGTTTGTTGTCGCACGTTTCTTCTCTTTCCATTTGAATTAGTTCCTCGCTACTAGGGGTCATATCATTTAGAGTTTAATTCTCTTAACCTTAAGGCTTCTGAGGTCCCCTTGGATGACCCAATTCACGGATTAATGACAATGGGGTTTCTGACTATTCTAGGGCGAATACCTTTACAACCAAGTATACTTGGGACCTTAATAGCTTGGGATGACGGATCCATGATATCCTCAATCAACTATCTCTACCAGATTAAGAATACTCTACCTCTCCTTTATTATCCACTTTGAGTCTCGTCACTCTATTTGATTTTTTGGTGATGTCGTCTCGTATGCCCCGATTATGGATAGGTCGCCACCCATTTAGCATATGGTAATTCACCCTTTACCCTTAAAACAATTTTAAGCCTTGGAACCATAGTGTGCACCATATGAGTCAACTCGATTGTTTCACGTGCCTCAATTGCCAATGAGTCACTACCCATTTGGGATGTGAGAGACTCGCTATATGTCATGTGGCTTAGCGAGAACTTTGAAAGCAGCGAGACATTTCTGAGAGATAATCATTCTTTGTGACAACCTATACTAATCATCATTTAAATGTAAGCGAGGTTGCTTTAATCGAGAGTATTTATGGGCATCTCCTAAGATTTAATTAACTAAATGGATACATTCTTTTGAGAGTTGCTCTTGACCCCCATAACAAGAAAACACACTTGACTCTCTCGTTGTAGGTTGTTTTAGTAAAGTTTGGATATGTTCCAAAGTATTTTCTATCTGATCTAATTTTAGATGTATGCTTTCGGGTTATCACGCGAAATTTACTTAACAAAAGTTCCTCATGTTTTTTTATCATTTGTCTTCTTCCGTTGTATGTCCTTATTTTCTAGTTTCTCTCTTCTCCAGATCATCTATATGATCCGGGTGAGAGATTAATTCGGAAAAGGAAATCATACGACAATAGAAAGCTGACAATTCCAAAAGGAAAAAGAGAAAAATAACAGAAATCAGTTTGAAATTGTGCTCTTATGGATGTTTTAAATGTTTGATGGTGCTTAGAATAAAATCTATTTGATCTCGCCAACCTTCGACCACCAAAATGTTATCAACCAAGGATTTTACGGTGGACAAGTATTGATTCATTGTTTGATTGTTCATAGATAGATTATGGAGCTCATTTTTTAGTTTGATAAGTCTTGGTTATTTTGTGGGTTGCAAATGTTTAGTAAGTGCAATCGAGATTTCATTAGTAGTTAAATGGAAGATGTGTGGTGTAATAGTTGGCGAGATAATGACATAAAGTGTTGTGGCTAAATTTTGATGAGTGAAGATCCACGACATATATTGAGAGTTGACAGTGGACGATTTGTGTGAAACATCACCAAATTTCTTAGCACAAGATGTACTACCGCCCAGAAATCCATAAAAACAATTGGGAGTGAAAATCTTTAGTACTTCAGCTCGCAAAACGAATAATTATCAACCACAAATTGGATTTGAATGAGGTTCTTGAAATCGATTATCACGAACTTAAGGGAGGAATATTAGTGATTTGGGATGCTTCCATCGAGGAAGAACCATATTTCCGAAACAAAGAAGCTAGCCATGATAAGCCGAAAAACAAGACGAAAACCCAAACTACAGAGAAGAGAGACAAGACACATTGGCCTAGAAAGAGTGAAGTGATAGGAGAACGTGCAGAACATTACTTAAACAAGATGCAGGAGCAGCAATATTGGCAGGCAAAAGAAGGAAGCACTCAAGGGTAGAGGTGTAAACGAGGGCTCGTTTATATTTTGAGCTCAAAAGTGTCNTAGGCTCTGAATATGTTCTTCCAGATAGCAACCCTGCTTTGCCTCTGATTTGGAGGTCAAACACACAATCAATACCTCCTGTTGCTCCGTGAGAGAAAAGACCTATGTATACAATTCTAATCCCTCTAGAATATTGACATATTCTCCATCGACTATTTCAAAATGTTCAAAACATTATATTTAACGTTATGGATCTCCGCAAGCTCAACTTTGCTTGGATATGCTGGATAATGTGCTTCATAATTAATCTCATTATCAATGATCGGCTGCCATGTTAGTGGTGGCATTGCTCCCACCGGATTATACGCCTCGATTTGAGTTGGTGCATAAAAAAGATCCCATTGATAATGCTGAACTGTATCTGTATCATCAATAGGTAAATCATCATATCTTATCAGCTCATTAGCTGATGAGTAATCATCATAATTACAATATTATTCTAGATGTAGAACATTTCAACATGGACATTCTACAAATGCTCCTGCAGAATATCCTTATTCAAGTGTTGTGGAATGACAAGTGGAACAAACCGAACTGAAATTGGAGTGAACCCATGATGGTGATGGTTCCGGATGCTGTACCGATTGTACTTCATCTTCTGTCAGCGGCAGACTGTCTGAAGATTCCCTCATGTTGACATTATACATGTATTCTTTTGGAATCACAAATAATTTTTCTTTCTCTTTCTTCGCTTTGGCCAGAGCTCTTTATTTTTTTCGGTCAGCATTTCTTTGCTGAGTTCTCCGCAACGAGGCGAAAGGTATTTTCTGCTCATCGGCAGCTATCAAATGTCCTGTTGAAGTAGCCACCATGGAGGGCAGCCGGTGGCTTGGCCCTTCCATTGGATCTTGTTCTTCGACGATTTCTTTCCCTTTTAAGGAAGAATCCTGGTGCTGAATTTGAGTAATGAGGGCAATCCCTCTTTTTCTCATTCTTCAACGGCATCCATTAGTGGATTTTCATACTCTATGTTAACATCGTCAAATTTCATATCAAAGTCAATTATTCCGCCTTGCGGTACCTCATCTTTGTTTAAAGCAAGGTTCAAACCATCTTTGAAAGCAAAGATCAGCCGCGATCCTGACATCTCCTCCTTTAATTAACAGGGAGACATCACTGAGTTTGAATTGTTTATGAACCAGAAAAAAAAACATAGTTCAATTAATGTATATTTTATCTTGCGAAGATATATATAGAAAAGAACATATGTAATATATGATACAAAAAATTTTCATTAATTTTTAATATTGATAAAAAAAAAATTTATCTAGTCACAGACTTTTTTAGGTCATATAAATAACCCCAGAACTATCTGAAGTTCACAAAAATTTTCATATATATGTGGCAAATTAATAGCGATNTACAAGTGTTTTGTTGAAGGCTTCAGCTAACCCATTTGCTTTCGGATAATAAATTGTGGAGTATCTCCAGTCCATCCCGTGTTTTCTGACGAAATTGTTGATTTTTGTACTCTTGAAAGTTGTCCCGTTATCAGAGATAATTCTTTGCGGTACACCAAAATGGTAAACGACTTGGTATTTGAAGAATTATAGGACATGCTGAGCTGTAACCTCTCGTAGTGGAACTGCCTCTGCCCATTTAGAGAAGTAGTCTGTCGCTGCAAGTATGAATCTATGTCCTTTGGAGGATGGAGGATCTATCGGACCTACTATGTCCATACCCCAACACTCGAATGGCCATCAGGCAATAGTTGGGTGTACCACAATCGGTGGTTAGTGTAAGACCACTCCATGTATCTGGCACTGATGACATTTTTTTGTTGTATCCATGCAATCAGACATTATTGTTGGCCAATAATATCCGAGTCTTTTGATTTTCATTTTCATTTTTGGTCCCGACTGGTGAGCACCACACAATCCAGCATGTATTTCTTTGACAATATCCTGTGCCTCGGCTCTGCTCAAACACCGTAGCCACATTTGATCGAACGATCTCCTATACATAACACCATTTATGAGAACTGCTCAGACACCGTAGCCACATTTGATCGAATGATCTCCTATAGAGAACACCATTTATGAAGTGAACCGTAGCCACATTTGATCGAATGATCTCCTATAGAGAACACCATTCATGAGAGCATATGAAAGTCTCTTTGTAATCTGGTTTGCCTCGGACTTATCCTCTGGCAGCTTTCCAGTATGCAAATATTACTCTTTGTAATCTGGTTTGCCTCGGACTTATCCTCTGACAGCTTTCCAGTATGCAAATATTCCATTAATAGCTCCCGCCAATCTTCGTTGATATTTACAGTTGCATTTATTGTGTCTTCTTCTTTTCCGAGTTTATGTAGGGTTTTCTTGTCAATTTTGGATAGAACTTGTCTGCCCTGTACTGTGATTTCTATGGAATCCTCTTGGGGACATGCCAATTCTCTAGCGAGTTTTGCTAGAGCGTCGGCATGTGCATTATCTACCCGAGGAATCTGATAGAAAGTCACGTTGGGAATCTTCTCCAGGAGTTTCATCGTGTACTGGTAATATTCTAACAGTTTTGGCTTCAAAATTCTGTATTGTCCAGCAATTTGTTGAATGATGAGTTGGGAGTCACCATAGATGATAATATCTTTTATGTTCATTAAGATTGCCAACTCTAATCCTGTAATCAAAGCTTCATATTCTGCTTCATTATTGGTGCAAGGCTTTGTCAGGTGGTATGAGAATCTTAGCATACCCTTATCTGGAGTGATAAAAATCAAACCAACTCCTGCTTTGCCTGGTATGATTGTGCCCGAGCCTTTGACTTTTCTGGCTGAAGAAGCACCGTTAAAGTACATTTCCTAGTGTTGTGGACTGGAGGAATCTATTTGTAGAATTTGTTCATCTGGTAACTCGTCATTTTGTGGGGACCCAGCTGGTAACATCTGTTTGTAGAATTTGTTCATCTGGTAACTCGTCATTGAGTGGGGACCCAGCTGGTAATAATGTGCAGCAAGAAAGTCTGCTAATATCTGTCCCTTGATAGCACACAGGGGAACAAAAGTTATGTTGTTGCGTACTGGAGGAATCCGTTTGTAGAATTTGTTCATCTGGTAACTCGTCATTGAGTGGGGACCCAGCTGGTAATGGGTGCAAGAAAAAGTATCTGTCCCTTGATAGCACGCAGGGGAACAAAAGTTATGTCGAATTACAATAATATCATCGACCATCTTGCTAAATGTCCAGAGAGTGTTGGTCGTGTCATTAAATATTGCAACAGATTAATTCTTGAAATCAGAGTTACCTTGTGAGAAAGCATGTAATGCCTAAGCTTTTGAGCTGCAAAAATTAAAGCTAGACAATGCTTCTCAATTGGTGAATACCTTATCTCTGTCGGTATTAAACGACGACTCAGGTAATATAGTGCATTTTCTTTGCCTTCGTTGTTAACTTGGGCTAATAAAGCTTCGAGTGAGTAATCTAAAGCCGCGGTATACAGTATCAAAGGTCTCCCTGGGATAGGGGCTGCCAAAACAGGAGGTGTCATTAAATATTGTTTAATGTCATTAAAAGCTTGCTGGCATTTTTCTTCCCAAATAAATTTGGCATCCTTTTTAACCAATGCCGAGAAAGACTGACACCTACCTGAGAGGTTAGAAATAAATCGTCTCAGATATGCCAACTTCCCATGAAAAGAACGTAATTGTTTCAAAGTTTTAGGGGGAGGCATTTCGNTCGGGCATGCTTTATTCAAGTCTCTGAAATCGACACAGACTCGTATTTGTCTGTTTTTCTTTTTAACTGGAATAATATTAGCTATCCATGTGGGATATTGTTCTTCTCGTTTGAAATTAGCATTTATCAATTTCGTTACTTCAGCGATGGCTTGTTGTTCAATTTTGAGGCGCATTTTCCTTGGGGCTTGTTTTATTGGGGTTATATTTTTGTCTACCCCGAGTTTATGAACTGCAACTTCCATTGACAGTCCTGGAATTTCATCATAACTCTAGACGAAGCAATCTTTGAATTCTGTTAACAATTCAACCAACTCTGAAGATTCTTCATGATTGAGTTGAGAACTTATAAATGTTGGTCGGGGATGTGCTTCAGTCCCGAGATTTACTTCTTTCAATTCATCGATAGTTGATTTGATTTCTTCCTCAAATTTTGAGGGAACATCTTCCACTAGCTGATCGGTAGAGTCATCCTCTATATCGAGGCAATTCTCACCGAAAACAACCATGCAAAATTCTGCATCATCGACTGATCCCACTGTACCAAATCTGAGACCCTCTTTCGATTTTGGAGTGTGATTTTTAGAATTCCATAATTACTCAAAAAAAGTTTGTCTTTTGAAAATTTGCTTAGGTAAATTTCCCTGTTGAATTAACTTTCGCACATAAGGCGAGAAATAACCAAAATGAGGTAAATTTCCTTTCCATAATTTCTCAAGAGATTGTAGTTTGTCTTTTGACATTTTCTTTGGTAAATGTCTTTGCGAATTAACTTTTGCACATAAGGCGAGAAATAACCAAAAGGCAACTCCATTAATTCATCAGGACCACCCATATTAACTTTCACATAAGGCGAGAAATAACCAAAAGGTAATTCCATTAATTCATTAGGATCCTCCAAATTTACGTGATTTTCAGAGTTTACAGGAGTAGAAGCACAATAAAACTTGATCGGCTTTGAACCAGCACAAGGGACTTCCTTAACCTCTAAACTCTCAACCTTTTGAGGAAAGATCGGAGTGAGGTTCAAGGTGTTCACATAGTGTTTTATCCGATCGTACATCGTCTCATATTCGCTTTTCTCGTTATCTTCTAAGGAGATTCTATACTGAGGTTTCTTCTATTTTATCATCAGTATTTCATTCTTGGAACTGTCTTCATCACCTATGTTGATGATCATCTTAGTCCTTTCAACAATTGTATCAGCTCTTCTTCGTCCACGTCCCCGACCTCGATCTCGAGTGCGTGAACTAAAAGAACTTTCACCATTATGCTGTAAGGAGGTAGTTAAATGGTCTTCTTTTTGTTCTTTTTTCTGAATTTTCATTTGTTGTAACTTCTCGGGAGAAGACAGTTTTCTTTGGAGGTATATAATAAACAACATCTTCATGAATACCAACCTCATGTACTGAAAATGTCTGTAGATCTCCTTTAATGCAATATTCTTGTTTTTCTTTGCAGTATTTGATGCATTGGTGTAAAGACGATGGAACCATATTGTTCTCATGAATCCAAGGTCGACCAAGTAGAGTGTTGAAAGAGGTCTCGGCGTCGATGATATGAAATTTTGCAGTTGTTGCTAGTTCGCCAACCTTCATTAGTAATGTAATTGATCCAAGGGCTCTTTCTCCCTTTTGATTGAATCCTCTTAATATCAACTTATCGGGGATGATCTCCTGAATGTCGAAGTCTAAATATGCTAATATCCGTAGACTCATCGAGTTAAGAGATGCTTCAGGATCCACTAAAACTCTGGACAACACAAATCTACCGATGTTGACAGAGATATAGAGTGGTCTGTTGTGATCGGCTGTTCCAAGTAGTAAATCTTCATCTGTGAAGGTTACTCCAGATTGTTC
>JXCR01134021.1:50415-68356 GCA_002079205.1 Phalaenopsis hybrid cultivar | reverse complement strand
CGTCCATTCAATACACGTGAGGATGGACGACATCCGTTCATCGTCCCCGATGGCCTTAATCGAGAGCCGTCCATTTTAAAACCTTAATATCCCTCTCATTTGTTAATTGATTTTGATGATTATTTTTTTAAAATATTCGTATTGAAGAGATGAATACATCTATATGGTAAACATGCTATGGAATCAAGCCATTGTAAATGTAGAGCTCGCGAAGGCTCAGGAAAGTAAGTGAGTTATACCTTTGCTCCGAGAGGTTTAGCCTCAATCAAAGATTCTTCACAGCTTTGTTAGATCCCAAAGAGCTTAGGGATGAAGCCTCTGGCTTTGGTGTAAAGCCTATGTATGATTTTGACCAAAGCCGATTTTGGGTGTTGGTTGAGAGCTATGGTAGAGGCTATTTCAGAGGGGGAATTGATGGGGGTTTGGATTCTTTCACTGTTATGAAGGTGTAGGGCCAATCTATTGGGCTTTTGGTGCTGTGTAGGTTGGGATTGGAATTTTTCCTGGTTTCGGGTAAGAATTCAAACCCAAAATTGAATTTCTATGGTGGAATTGGGAGAGGGAAGTGGATTGGAATGTATTAAAGGACTCTTAGAGAAGCTCTCTAAGGAATTTGGTAGGCTTTAGTGAAATTTTTTTACCACCTTACTATTCATGGCCATGGGGTGGATTTTATAGAAATTGGCCAATGGGATGCTTGGCTGACCAATTGAGAGGTTAGCTCCACTGCTTAGGTGTCAAGCAGAGGAGCTCTTAGCTCAATTTGGGTTGAGGTGGCCTCTTGGCATGAATTTGGGGCTTGTCCATGTAGGGGATCATGGTTTTGGGCTTTAGCTTGAATTGAAATGGCTAACCAAGGGTAGAATCAGGGTTAAAGCTTATAATGATCAGTAAAAATGANGAGAGGGAAATTGATTGCAATGTACTAAGGGTCTCTTAGGGAAGCTCTCTAAGGAGTTTGGAAGGCCTTGGTAAAAATTTTCTTACTCCCTTACTATTCATGGCTATGGGGGTGGATTTTATAGAAATTAGCCAATGGGATGCTTGGCTGGCCAATTGGAGGTTAGCCCCACTACTTAGGTGTCAAGCAGAGGAGCTCTTAGCTCAATTTGGGCTCAGGTGGCCTCTTGGCAAGAATTTGGGTCTTGGCCATGTAGGGGCTCACGGNAAGCTCAATTGGTTTGGATTTGGTCATAAGTCCATATGACCAAATCTTGTGTTTGAACTAGGTTAAGCATGTTAATTGGCCCAATTAAATATGGTATTTGGTGTAATAGACCATAAGGAACAACTTTCAGGTAGGGTGAAAGTCATTTTGAGGTCAATTGGTTAATCAATTTGATGAATTTTTGATTTTTGACCCATTTTAAGCATGTTGGGCTAAGTTTTGTTCAAACTTGGGCTAGCCATGGGCTAAGTCCAAATATATTGTCGTGTTTGGTGTAAAACATCATAATGAATAATTTTCATGAAGGATGAAAATTGTTTTGAAGTTGATTTGATGGTCAATTTGGATGGATTTTGATGGGTTCTGGTTATAGAGCCAAATTAAGGATATAGATCTAATTTGGGTCAAACTTGAGCTAACTTTGAATTAAGCTCAAATTGATTATTGTGTTTGGTTACAAATGACCTTATAAAGGATTTTCAACAAAAATTGGATGTCAATTTGAGGTCTAAGGCATTCAATTGTTGAGATTTGGGGTGTTAGCCAATATTGGGGCTAATTTTAGGAATTTTGGATTTAGACCAAAATCAAATGGATTTGAGGCTTCATCAAGGCCAATTGATGGTTTGTTTTGATGTGTAAGAATGTTGTAAAGATTTTTCAATATTAATTGTGGCCAATTGACGATGATATGAGTTCAATTGAGTGAGATTATGTCTTATGGTCAATATTGGGGTTTTGACCCAAATCAGAATTGGGCTCAAATTATGGGCCAATTGAGCCTAGATTTGGTTGAGTTTGGTCATATAAAAAAGTGAATTTGAGTTTAGGATGGGAATTGATGTCAATTAAGATCAATTGATAGACACTTGGGATGGATCTGAGGAATTTTGGGTCTCTAAAGGATAATTTGGGGATTTTGGTTAAAGATGGTCAAATTGGCCAAATTGGGTCATGGTGTAGTTGGAAAAAATGAAATTGGGAATATTTTGGATTTATTTGGATTTTTTGGGAATATTTGGAATTTTTTTTTTGGGCCATGGAGGGGTATTTTGGTAATTTGGCCATTTTTGGAAATTTTTGTCAGTTTTGGTAAATTTGGATGTATTCAAAGTGTTTGGAATGAGTTTTCATCAGTTTTGGGTATTTTGGCAAAATTTGGGAATTTTGGCCAAATTTGGGTCGCAAGAGCAGTTAGGTAATTTGGAGGTGCCTAGGGGCAAAAGGCCAAGTTGGGTATTTCAAGTGCAATTGGGTAAAGAACCATTTTGAATGAGTCATGGACCAATGAAATCTTCATTTTGGGTCCCCATATATTGGTCTTAGCCAGGGTATTGTGAGGATATTGTGTACCTTAACTTCAAACCAACACCAAGGGTCAATTTTAAGGCCAAGTAGTCCTATAACAACTCTTCTTGAGTTTTCTCATAATGATCTTACCTACTAATTAGAAGAGGTTAGGATCAATATGTGGAACTTCAAGTTGAGCAAAGAAAAGAGTTTTGAATTTCTAATGGTGAGGGTACCTTTTCTAGTTTTCTAAGACTAGTCAACAGGAAAGTCCTATGGCTAGACCTAGGCTACTAAAGAAGTTTCTAAACCTCAACCAAAAGTGAGGTCAACAGTAGTGTTTCAAGAATTTTTTATTTAATTATGTTTATTTTTCTAATTCTCATTTAACCAATTTTGATTTGTCCTAAGTCACCACTAAGCCCTTAAGACTAAGGTGAGTGTCTTACTTAGTTTTGAAAATGTTAAGCTTTAAGTGGTCATGATTTGGATTTTTATTTGAAAATCAGATTTGAAAAGGTTAAGATTTAAGTGGTCATGATTCATGATTTGGATTTTATTTGAAAAAAAAACAATAAAGGGGTATTAAATTGATTAATTATTGACTTCAAAAGTCATACCCCTAAGTCCAGGATCATTTGATTGTATTAAATTGATTAATTATTGACTTCAAAAGTCATACCCCTAAGTCCAAGATCATTTAATTATAATATATAATTATTGGACTTCAAAAGTTATACCCCTAAGTCCAAGATCATTTAATTTTAATAAACTTCCAAATTTTAATAACTTCAAAAGTATACCCCTAAGTCCAGGATCATTTAATTTTAATAAACTTCCAAATTTTAATAATTTAGAAAATATACCCCTAAGTCCAGGATCATTTAATTTTAATAAACTTCCAAATTTTAATAATTTAGAAATCTATTAACTTAATTAAGAAAGTGAGATTGGTTTCTATCAATTAACCCCTTTGTGTTTCAAACATCAAATGAATTGATTAAGATCAGAGGTTGCCCATTTCCCTACTTGACTTAAGCCTAAATGTTAATTAAGGCCAAACTTCCAAAATTACACATTTGCCCTAAAGGCTCTAACACTTCATAATTTGTTAAAATCAATTCAAATGACTTTGAAATTTTTATCCTACCTCATTAATGGGCCAATTAAGACATCAGAGAAGGAAATGTGATTTTTTAAAACTTAATTTATTTTATATAATTATTTTTAAGCAAAAATAAGATTTCTCAAAGAAAATTCCTAACTTGACCAAGGTAAATTATAATCCCTTGAAATTTTTACTAGAGGTAGAACTTGATCAGATAAGACTTTGGATCAAATTTCATACGTGTTTGAATTCTGTGTGATTTATTAGAATTATTTTAATTTCTGGGTTATTTAATAATAATAAAATATTTTAAATGGTGAAAATTAAGTTTTGTATTTTTGAAAACTCTCTCAGAAGTTAGAGAACTCAGAGGAGAAACTTTCATATTTTTTTTATTTTTCTTTGATTTTTAGGAATTATTTTAGTTGAAAACTCATTTTTAGCCCTTAAAAATTATTTTTAAGCTTTGAAATTCAATATCTTTATTTAGAAAATTAGAAAAAATATTATAATTGTTCCTAAGTGATTAGGAAGAAATTTAGAACATTTCCATGAATTTTATTATTTTTTTTGTTTTTTACAAATTTTTAATTATTTAAATATTTAAAATAGGTTAAAAATCAAATTTTTATCCTAATTATTATTTTATTTTTATAAAATATCCCTGATCATAAAGAACTCAAAAAATTAAGTTTCATAATTTTTTGAGTTATATTTTGATTTTTAAAAATCATTTAAGTGCCAAAAATGATGTTTATCTTTGAAAATCAATTTAAGTTATCAAATGAACTCAAAATATTTTAAACTTTTTATGATGAGCTCTTTGGATCGTAAATCACAATGAAGATAAAAAATCAAGTCATTTAAATGTTTATATTTTTCAAAATTATTTATCTTAGTGATTTAATGTTTATAAAATTTAAGTGCATTTTAAATGACTTGAACCATGGAGTTATTTCCAAAAGCTTCTCTAGTCATAGTGAACCTTCCAAAATTTTCTTATGATTTTCTAATCAATATGATAATTTCCATGATTATTTTAAGGAAATAATGTGTAAGAACTTGAAAAATATGGATCTCTGTATAGGAAGCTCTTCTAAGTTTGAAAAAATCAGAGGATTTTCCCTTGACAGAGGCTACAACATGCCAAAGTTTCAAGCCAAGATGATGTATCAATATGCATGAAGAAACAAATGATCCCAAATAGTGTTTAATTATTTAAAAATATTTTATGCATCAAATGGACTTGAAATTTATTCCATGTTATTGTCCTCTGTTCACTGAACGAGAGGGTATTTTTATTTTATTTTTGTGATTTTCCTACAGAAAGTTATGGTTTTTTAAGTTAGGGGTATTTAAATAAATAGAATAAGCCCTATTTTTCTGTTTAAACCGTACGTGCCATTTCCTCCTACGACAACTCCAAAAGCATGCGTGGCGCGCTCTGGTTGCGCGCCGCCATCCATGTAGCGTCCTAACTCGGCTCATTGTTTATGTCCCAAAGCGTCGTTCGACTTAATCTCCTCCATCTGTTTGATACACGCGTGATCAAACGGCTCGTGGTCATCATCTACAATGGCTTAAGACGAGAGCCATCCACTTTCAAGGCCTAAGATCTCTCTCATTTCTCAATTAAATTAAATGATTTTTTTTTAAAATTTTTGCCTTAGTGAGATGAACATATCCATACGGCTAATGTGTCATTAAATTAAGCTCAAGTAAATAGAGAATCAAAATAGACTTGGGAGGAGCAAAAGTTTTATACCTTTGATTTGAGAAGGGAGGCTTCAATCAGAGGTGTTCAACACGTTTGTTGGGGTCCGAGGAGGTTAGAGATTAAGCCTCTTGCTGTGGTGTAAGGCCTAAGTATGAATTCGACTAAGCTCGATTTCAGGTGTTGGTCTAGAGCTTTGGTGGAGGTAATTTCAGAGGGTAATTTGATGGGGCTTTGTCTTCTCTTGCTGTTGTGAAGGTGTGGGCACAAGAAGTTGAGGTTTGGTGGATTTTTTAGAGATGTCCTATTTCTGCCCTAATTTTTAAGCTCAAAATTAGGGTTATACAGGGGGAATCAAGGCAGTGGAGTGATTGGAATGGGCTGTGCAGGTCTCAAGGAAGCTCTGTGAGTGATTCGAGAGGCTTTCTTTGAAAAAAATTTAGCATACCTCCCATGGCCATGGAGGTGAGTTTGTTATAAAACTGGCCATGTGGTGGCTATCAGGGCATAAGTTTAGGTGCATTATGGTGCTTAGGTGGAGGGCATAGGATCTCTTCAATTTGATTTGGATGAGCTAGCCTCTAGGTTTGATTTGGGTGAGGTACCATGGGGGTGGATCTCAGTTTTGAGCTTTTCCGGCCACTAGGCTGGCCGACCAGCCAGGGGGAGGTGGCTAGGAGCTCAGGGAACCCAGAGGAATCTATCACACCAATTTAATGCAAATGTGCTTTGATTTGGCAAAGGTAACTGATGCATGTGTATTTTTGGAAATACGATCCCTTAATCTGGGAACCTTTGGTCCATGGCTTGATTTAGGTGGTTTCATGGTGTTTGGATTAGTCACTAAGTCCAACTAATGGCTGGGGTGGAGTTAATTTGGTGACTTTAGGGTGGTTAGGTCACATTTAGTGCATGGGTCCAAGTGGGTGCAAATGACCAAAACTTGGGTTTGGGCTAGGTTAGCCATGTCAATTGGCCCAAATAAATGTTTCATTTGGTGTGGATGATCATAAGGAACAATTTTGGTGAAGAATGGAAATGGTTTTGAGTTCAATTGAAGAGTCAATTTGAGGGAATTTCGAAATTTGGTCAATTTGGTCATGTTGGGCTAGGCTTGGGTCTAGCTTGCGTTATATTTGGGCTAAGCCCATATTTATTGTTATAAATGGTCAATAGGGATCTCATGAACAGTTTCTGACATGAATTGGATGCCAATTTGGAGGTTAAGGATATCAATTGGGTGAAATTTGGGGACTTAGTCAATTTGTGGATAAATTTGGGAATCTTGGATTTAGGCCAAATTTAAATGGATATGAGGCTTCAAAAAGGTCAATTTATGGTTTATTTTGATGTATATGAATATTATCAAGATTTTTCAACATTAATTGGGGTCAATTTACTAGGCTATGGGTTCAATTTGGTGAGATTAGGTCATGTGGCCAAGATTGGGCCCTTAACCTAACTCAAAATTGGGCTCAAATCATGGAACAAATAAGCTTGGATTTGGTTTAAGTTGGTCATATCAAAAGTGAATTTGAGTTTAGTATTGGAATTGGGGTCAATTGAGGTCAATTGATGGACATTTGTGGTGAATTTGGGGAAATTTGGGCCCTTAAAGGCAAATTTTGGGATTTTGGTTAAAGATGGCCAAATTGGCCAAATTGGGTCATGTGGTAGTTAAGAGAAATGTAATTGGAAATATTTTGGATCTATTAGGATTTTCTGGGAATTTTTGGAGTTTCCCTTTTTTTGGGAATTTGGGCCTAAGAGGGCTGTTTTGGTAATTTGGAGGTGTTTTAGGGGTAAAAGACCAAGATGGGTATTTTGGTAGATTTGAGGTACCAACCATCACCAAAAAGCCTTGAACCAATGGAAACCCCATTTTGGGTCCTCTACATAGCGGTCTTAGCCAAACCATAGCCCTAGGGCTGGGAGGCTTAGGGGACCATCTACATGAGTATCCCAAATGATCAAGGGATTTTGGCTAGAAATATGAGTTCAGGGTTGTGAGTGATTGTGAGTGTAGATGATTTTAGTGAGTGTAGTGAGTACCTTAGCTCCAGACCAACACTCAGGGTTAACTCTAAGGTCCAACAGTCCTAAGGGTGACTCATCTTGAGTTTCCTCCATAGTGCCCCCACCTACCAAGTGCTAGAGGTTAGGAACAATATGTGGAACTTCAAGTTGAGTGGAGAAGAGTGTGGAATTTTTAATGGTGAGGGTTTCAGATCTAGTTTTCTAGGAATAGTCAACAAGAAAAACCCTTTGGCTAGACCCTAGGCTACTAAAGAGAAAAAACTAAACCTCAACTAAAAGTGAGGTCAACACAACCACATTATATAGTGATCCTGCCCTTTCCACGCATTCTTTTTTATGGCTCAGAATAAGTTCTTTTCAACAGATGCATGCTCGACCCCTATCTCTTAGATCAAAAGTGTAGTCGAGAATACTTCTTTCATCGCTTTCCGAGAAGACTCTGATGTATAGCTCCAAGCCTTATAGTATATTGATGTATCTTCCCTGAAATTATTCATAAAATTCAAATTTATTTTTGTTTACCTTACTCATCTTGTAGTATTCTACTGTGGAGAAGATCAGCGCCTCTCAAGGATACTCCCTTATTTCAGTATCAGCGAGAATCCAAGCTAGTGTTGTGTCTGTCCACAACAGAGCATATGACTCTGCGTCCAACAGGATATATGGCTCTGTATCCAACGAGATATACGATTCCCCCATTGGGTGATCAGTGGTCTGAAATCCATCGTTAGTGAACGTGTACTCTTCTAAATTACTGTAGCGCTACAGGTGGAGGATGTTGCAGTCCGGACACTCCACAAATGCCTCTATAGCTGGCGTACGTGTAGGTATCTCAGCGTTGCATGTCGGGTAACCCATACAAAGAACATCTGAAACTCGTGGTATCTTGAGCTTGGTAGCTTATCCGGACTCATCGTCTATAGTATGTAGGCTAGAAGAGGTCTCTCTCATGCCTGGATCGACATATTCCCCTCAGGGATGGGGGTGAACAAATTTTCTGCCTCCTTCTGGCATATTCTTTCTTCACATAAGAAAGATCGATGTTTTTAACAGGTTGCATTTCTGCTCTGAGTTCTCCGTAGTGGTGCATCTGATGGACTTTCTTCATTGGCAGTGACCAGGCTCCAGGCTGGTGTAGCTATCATGGATGACAAACGACTAGTCCTCTCCATCAGTTCATGATGTATTATAACATTTTTTCCTTTTAGTGAGGAATTATTTTTAGTGCTTAACCTTAGTAGCGATGGTAGCCCTTCCTTTTCCAGACGGCTAACCACATCCATCAAAGGACCCTCATAGTCTATGTCAACTTGATTGAAAATCATGTCAAAGTCTATGGTGCCACCCTGCGGTGCCCTTTCCTCGTTAAGTACGAGGTTCCAGCCATCACTGAAATCAAAGATCAACCTCTTGCCTGACCTTTTTTCTCTGTAGACAACAAGAAAAACATCAGTGTGCTGAAGTCTAGAAGGAAAAAGAACAAAACGAAGTGTTTATTAAATAAAATTTCAGTTTATGTTGGTGAGAAAATTGTTCATTTATGTATGTATTTTGGTTAATTTAGTAGAATATCAATTTTAAAGGTAGAAAAGAGAAAAAAATGGAATATGTAACTTTAAAAGTTTTCATTTTAGTGAGGATATTTTTATTACAAAATTTGGACTTGGTCACAAATGTTTGGTCAAATAAATAACCCCAGAACGATCAAATTTCAAAAAGCCAATTCCAAGCAGCGTCTAGTTGCATTATATGTCTTCTAGTATTGTCCATTGATTGACAACATGGGTCTTTCACCCCAAAAATCTACCAGTTGGTAGGCAACTCTTGTGTAGACCTTTTCTACGATAAATGGTCCCTCCCAAGTTGGCTCAAAATTTTCACCTATCTTGCAGCATGTAAGAATAGGCCTTTGAGCACGAGTATGAGATCACCAATTTGGAATGTCTTTGGGCAGACCAATTTGTCTTGAGCTTGTACCATCTTTGCTTAATAAAGCTCTAAATGTTATTGTGCTTCTAGTCATTTTCCATCAATATTCTCTAGTTCCTCGAGTCTAAGTTTTGTACTTTCTTATGTTGTAAGTTGATTAGCGACAACAACTCTGAGAGATGGTGTCTGAACTTTTAGTCTATTCCGTGTCATTTAACAAAATTGTTGATTTTGGTGCTTTTGAAGGTTGTCTCATTGTCGGAGGTTATTCTGCGCGGAACCCCGAAATGGTTGATGACTTGGCTTTTAACAGAATTGAAGGACCTGTTGTGTCGTAACCTCTCGTTATGGCAATACCTCTGCCCATTTGAAAAATTAATCTGTAGCAGCAAGTATGATCTCTATCCTTTGGAAGGCAGACCTATTATGTTCATGCCCCAACACTCAAATGGCCACGAGGCTACCATTGGGTGTGGCACATTTAGAGTTTGGTGTAAGAACACCCCATACACTTGGCACTGGTGACATCTTCTAGTTGTATCCATGCAATCAGACATCATTGCTGGCCAATAATATCCGAGTCTCTTGATCTTCATTCTCATCTTTAGCCCTGACTGGTGAGCACCACACAATCCGACATGTACTTCTTTGACAACATTTTTTGCTTCTGTTCTACTTAAGCATCGTAGCCACATCTGATCAAATGATCATCTATAGAGGACATCACCTATTAGAACTTATGACATAGCCCTTCTTGTGATGTGGTGTGTTGCTGACTTGTCTTCTGACATCTTTGCAGTATGCAAATATTCTATTAGTGGCTTACGCCTGTCTTCATTGTTATTAGCAACCATAATCATTGCTTCTTCTTCTCTTCTGAGCTTATGTAGATTGTCAAGGTTGATTCGAGATAAAACCTGTCTTCCTTTTGCTGTAATATCAATAGAATCCTCCAGGAGACATGCCAGCTCCTTAGCAAGTTTTGCTAGAGCGTCAGCATGAGCATTATCTCCCCTAGGAATCTGATAGAAAGTTACATTGGAAATCTGTTCCAACAACATCATCGTGTACTGATTGTGATCTATTAATCTCGATTTCAGAAATTTGTATCATCTGAAAACTTGTTGGATGACGAACTGAGAGTCGCCATAGATGACAATATCTGTTATGTCCATTGAGATTGCCAACTCCAACCTAGTAATCAAGTCTTCATATTCTACTTCGTTGTTGGTACATGGCTCTGTCAGGTGATAGGAGAACCTTAGCATACCCTTATCGAGCATGATAAAGATCAAACTGATTCCTGCTTTGTCTGGTATGATTATGCTTGATCCTTTGTCTTTTCTAGCTGACAAAGCTCCATTGAAGTACATCTCCTAACGTTGCACACTGGAGAATTTCATTTGTAATATATGTTCATTGGTAGTTCATTATTAAGAGGGGACCCAGCTGGCAGTGGGTGTGCAATGAGAAAATCTGCTAGAATTTTTTCCTTGATAGCACGGAGGGGAACAAAAGTTATATCAAATTGCAATAAAATCATTGACCATCTCTCTAAACATCCAGAGAGTTTTGGTCGGGTCATCAAATATTGCAAAAGATTAACTTTTGAAATCAGGGTAATCTTATGAGAAAGTATGTAGTGTCTAAGCTTTTGGGCGGCGAAATCTAATGCTAGACAATGCTTCTTAATAGGCGGATACCTTACTTCTGTCAGTATTAGACGACGACTCAAGTAGTAGAGTGCATTTTATTTACCCTCGTCATTAAATTGGGCTAAGAGGGCTTCAAGAGAGTCATATAAGGCCGCATAATAAAGTATCAATAGTTTATTAGGGATAAAGGCTGCCAAAATAGGAGGTTTCATTTATTATTATTTAATGTCCTCAAAAACCCGCTGGCATTTCTCCTCCCAAACAAACTTGGCGTCCTTTTTAATTAATTCCAAGAAGGACTGACACCGAAATAAAGCATCTAAGATATGCTAACTTCCCTTGGAAGGAATGTAGTTATTTTAAGGTTTTGGGAGGAGTCATCTACAAGATAGCTTTAATTTTATCCGGGTTGATCTCAATTCCCCAATGATGAACAATGAATCTTAAAAACGTAGAGGAAATGTCAAAGGTGCACTTTAAGGGATTCATCTTAAGGTTGTACTGTCGTAATCGCTCGAACATGATCCTAAAATCATACAAATGGTTCATTTTCTGTTTACTTTTGATGAAAAAAGTATCCACATAGAATTCCACTTGGTTGTGAATGAGCTCATCAAAAATCTTTGTCTTGGCTCGTTAATATGTTGCTCTGGCATTCTTCAATCCAAATGACATCACTGTGTATCTGAAAATAGCGATAGGGGTTTTGAAGGCTGTATGTACTGCATCTCCTAGAGCCATCTTGATTTGTTTGTACCCCGATGATTCTGCCATGAAGTAGAAAATTTCATGTGTCGAAGCGATGTCCACCATCATTTTTGGTATCGGTAACTGGAATTTGTCTTTTGGACACACTTTATTCAAATCTTTGAAGTCGACATAAACACAGATTTGTCCATTTTTCTTCTTAACTGGAGCAATGTTTGCTAAGCATGTGGGGTATTGCTTTTCTTTTATAAAGTTAGCGTCTATTAACTTCTTCACCTCAGCTATGATTTGCTATTCTATTTCAAGGAATATTCTCTTGGGAGCTTATTTTACTGGGGTTGTATTGTTGTCCACCCCGAGTTTATGAACTGCAATTTTTGTTTAAAGTTCTAACATTTCATTGTAACTCCATGCAAAACAATCTTTGAATTTTGTTAATAGTTTGATCAATTCTATAGATTCTTCATCATCAATTAGAGAACTTATAAATGTAGGTCGGGGCTGGTCTTCCATCTTGACGTTAAATTCCTTCATTTCATCAGCATTTGACTTGATTTCTTCCTAAAATTCTAGTGAAGCATCTTCTATCAGCTGATCAGTAGAGTTATCCTCTATATCGAGGTAGTCCTCCTCCGATTTACTAGTAACAACCTTACAAAATTCTGAATCATCGACTGGTCTGACTATACCAAATCTGAGCCTCTTTCGAGTTAGGAGTTTGACTTTTAACATCCCATAATTTTTAAAAAAGTTGTAGTTTATCTTTTGGCATTTGTTTTGGCAAATGTCCCTGTTGAATTAAATTTTGTACATAAGGTGAAAAGTAACCAAAAGGTAATTCCATTAATTCATTAGGATCCTCCTCGAAATTTATATGATTTTCAAGATTAGTAGAAATAGAAGCACGATAAAACTTGATCGGCTTTGGACCAGCGCTATGAGCCTCCTTGACCTCTAAACTCTCAACCTTTTAAGGGAGAATCAGAGTAAGGGTCATGGTGTTAACATAGTGGTTTATCTGATCATGCATTGTCTCATATTTGCTTTGCTCCGTATCTTCTAAGGATATCTCATACTTAGGTTTCTTCTATTTTTATATCATTATTTCATCTTCAAAACATTCTTCATCATTAACGTAGATGGTTGGCCTAGTCCATTCAACAATTAAGTTGGTTCTTGCTCGTCTACGTCCCCGGCCTCCACCTCGGGTGCGCCAACTAAAATAACCCCCATAAACTCATTACAAAAGGTTGGTGAAAGATCACTGAAATGGAGTTGAATGGCCCTGCAATTGTAATTCTTCTGAATCTTCACTTTTATTTGTTACAATTTCATGAGAGAAGACAACTTTCTTTGGAGGTGCGTAGCAGGCGGCATCTTCATGAATTCCAACTTCATAAACTGAAAATGGTCGTAGATCTCTCTTGATTCAATGTTCTTATACTTCCTTGTAATACTTAATGCACTGGTGTAAAGAAGATGGAACTATGTTGTGTTCATGAATCCATGGTCGACCCAGTAGAGCATTGAAAGAGGTCTCGACATCAATGATATGAAATTCAGCAGTTGTTACTAGTTCTCTAATCTTCATAAGTAGTGTAATTAATCTAAGACCTCTTTCTCCCTTTTGGTTGAATCCTCTTAAACATCATTTTATCGTTCTTAAGCTCCTGAGCTTCAATGTCTATATAGACCAATGTCCGTAGGCTCATAAAGTTGAGTGATGCTCCAAGATCTACTGAAACTCTGGACAACACAAATCGGCTGATGTTAAAGGAGATATAGAGCGGGCGATTATGGTCAGCAGTACCAAGCAACAAATCTTCATCTGTTAAAGTTACCTCATAATGTTCTTTCAATGAACAAACTTCATCTGAGGATGTGCTGGCCAACTAGGCTAAGCAACCTGGGTCAAACAAAGCTGTAACCATAGACTCTCTCAACTTCGTTGAAAGGATTAGAGTGTCATAGATGCTTAATTTTTTTGATAACTTCCTAAGAAGAGCTAGCACATTGTAATTTATTTTGTATGATCATCCGATTTTCTCTTGGTTATGTGTTTTTTTCCACTAGTGGAGGTGGAGGTAGCTCTTCTCAAGTTACTATTTGCTTTCCTTTATCCACTGGAGCTGACCTCAGGGGTAAAACTCTCCCACTCCTTAAGTTCACTTCTGTAACTTCTTCTTTTTGAGGTACCATTGTTGAATATTCCAGTGTTTCTTTTTTGTTGTAAAGATTTAAGCTGATGGAAAGCGGTCCACCGTGGCACTTGATGATTGGTTCTTCACTCTCGACGCTGTCATTGGCGGTATTATGGATGTCTTCTTTACTATTGTTAATGAGTTTATCAGACTCAAGTATGATTTAAGGATCATTTTGGGAATCGAGATCGAGGCTAGATTGGTCAAAATCAGTTGTGTTATCACTAGAAATAGTAGTCGAAATCATAATCATTTTATTCATAGGACCCTGAAGGGGTAAAAAGATAATCATACAAGGTCAGGGGTTTGAGGATTTTCTTCCCCGAATCCGAGATAACAAATCTAATAGAGGCCGCCCCTATCCTACCCTCCATGCTATCAGTCTTTGTGGTTGTGTTCTTCTTCTTCTTATTTGATGATGACATATCTTTTGGTGAAATCTTTACCTCGGGTTTGGCAGGCTGTAGACTCTGAATGGAAGCTTATTTTGATGGAGACTGGATTTGACTTAGGACCCTCTTAAGATTGTTCCAAGTCATACTCCATCTATATTTTCCGGTCTACGGGTCAATCAGAGAGATTAGCTCAACCAAAATCATATTTAAGGAACCTTTTTTCAGGTTCTTTTAAATATACTTTTAGGATCATTATAATCCCTTCTTAAGATATTTCTCAAGCCAATCCTTGAAGATAAAACATTCCTCTATGGTATTTCCAAGCAATTTGTGATATGGACAAAAGTTCAGTTGATCCTTCTTATCGACCTCTTTAGGTTTTTTCGGATTTGATAGTCTAAACTCAGGCTTCTTCATCAGACTTCTGAACATCTGGGATACAACTTTGTATTTGAAGGAATATACCACTTTTTGTCATTCTGCCAAAGATATTCTCATATTCTCTGCCCGGTGTGATCCTCCTTGAGGCGGTCGCTGGCTAGACTAACCGTATTGTTCTGTCTATTTTTTAATATGTTGTGACGACGATTGGCAAGGATTTTCTTCAAGTATCATCATTAGTTGCTTTCCTTTATCAACATTTGCCACTGTTCCTGACTTCTTTTCAAATACTCTTCCTTGGATTTCTCATGAGAATTCATATGTTTGATTTCTTCTTGAGGACTTCTGCTTTGCTAAGTAGCTTCTCAGAAAGGATTTGATGGTGAGTCCCTTGAGCATGAAAGCTACTGGCCCATGAATGCTCTTGAGTAAGATTTCATTCGTGTGATGTCTCTGTAGCTAAGGTTCCCATTGGATGCTAAGGTTTCTCCACCTCAAAATATAATCCACTAAAGTCTCATTGGGTTTTTGCTTTTCCATTATGAGATCTCCAATAGAGATGTGATGTTGCACTCTGGTAAATCTTTTCAAGAACTGTTGTTCTAGCTCGGCGAATGTCTTATCTGATCTGTTAGGTAATTCAACATACCAATCAAAAGCGATTCCTGACAGGGGTCCGACAAACTAATAGAAAAGGAAGGCTTTGTTACCTCCAATATTACCATAACTGGCTCGAAATTGTGCTATATGCTGTCTAGGATTTCCAGTCTTGTCAAATATCTTAAAGTTTGGTGACACAAAACCCTTAGGGTAGGGCACGACATCAAACTCCTCTAGGTAACGTCTACCCTTTAAAACCAATGCACCACCATTAGATTTGGTTAAGGCCTCTCAAACTTGTTCTACCATTTACTTAAAATTCTTTTTTGGTATGTCACTTGATGGAGAATCTTTCTTTTGTTGCTCATATCTCTTTGTTGAGGAAACTTCTCTCCTTTCATCTGTGATGTGCATAATCTCTAGTTGGTTGACTTCCGGAGAGGCTAACTTTGGGGGTTGAGATTTTCTTTGAGCTATGGTTATAGCGGTCATGGCTGTGGCCATCTGTTCCATCCTTTTCTCCAATTGGTTGACTTGCTCATCCCTTAAGAAGATAGCCCTACGTAGCTCATCTATAGTGTTGTCTTCAACGAGAGGTTGAGCGTCGCGTGCAGATGCAACAACTCTGGTTTCAATGATATGGATATCCATAAAATCCTCTTTGAGGTACACATTAAAGTCAAAATCTTCAACATCATCAATGGAAACTCCATGTTCTTGGGCCAACTTAAAAATCTCAATCGACCTTTTCTTCAATTATTATTTCTTGGATTATCTTAATTTCTGGAGGACTCTGCTAGACCTCTTCCACTTGCTCCTCCATCTCACTGGCAATCGTTGCAAAAATGTCAGATACTTCAGACCTTGGCTTCATTCCATGATCTTGCCCTGCTAACTTACTGGACTGTATCGGTACAATGACTTTGGGTATTCATACCTTTTTCTTTTACGGTGATGTCTTGAGATGGAGTGTCTCGGTAGGAACATTGGTAAGTTGAAGAGAAGTATGCTCGCCATGGTGCAGATCAGATACAGTACTGGGCAATCTCTTCATCTTTTTCTTTAGGACTTTAAGAACAGCCTTGAGGTGGGTAATTGGTAGAATTCGTGGACCCATATGTGACTTAACTGGTCAACGACCCGCGGGTCTGGTAAATGTGGAATCAGTAGCAACTATGGCGGTATCAACTCTGCTTCCTAAACGTAACCAAACGGGAATGCGAGCAGACAAAGTTTTAGTTGATTTGTAAGATTGTCTGGTAGTTCTGATGTCTCTTAGAATTTCTTTCTTAATGGGAGGGGATATTGTACACCCTACTCGTTTGAGTAACTCACCAACTGAACAGCGTTCTTTGGCAGCTAGTATCTGAAAAACTAAACTGACTCGAGTGATAGGAACATGCTTCTTCCCCTCCCTACAATGTCCATGAAGTGATGGTGAAGCAGCAGCGATCTTCTGGATACTCTCGTACCCATTAGTTTCCATTAAGGGATGGAATCTACTCCCTTGCATAAATGGATAGCTCTCTAGTAATTCCGATTCCTCTTGATGAGGAACATCATCAACAGGTACTTCCTAGGAAATATGGGCTTTAGTAGCCCTCCGAACTTTCTTGTTACGGTTTCTCTTTTAGGTTCGGGTTAACGGTGCAGTCCTCAAACGTGATCCTATTTCAAACATTAACGGCGGGATGACCAAACTTTCAGTTGGGTCTTCAAAGATCATAACTTTTTTCCCTTACTTGCAGCGGGAACAACAGGCTTGGTAGATGTCGTGGTGGCAGTAGTCTTGAACTTCTTGTAAGAAGGAAAATCTTGAGGGCAGTTCCAGTTAAACTTGACAAATGACTCTTGAACCTCTGGAGCAACGACTTTCATCATGATGAATGAGACTTTCCCAAGAATGACCTCGAGATTTTCAAATCCTGCTCTAAACATGATGGTGGGTGCAACATTAAGGCATCGTGACTCATCGATAGGTTGCAGGAAAAAGTGAGCATTAGGCACACCATTGTAGTAGCTTCAAAAAGAGAAAGCTCTAGGGTTAGCTATTTTTGTCCAATACCTCATAATCCTAGAGCAAACACTAAAATTAGCAGAGGCCAATCTGTGGATCGGGTAAGTCTTTATTTAATTTGTAGAGATTTAAAGATTTTAGTAAAAATAGTTTGAAAGTAGAAAGATTTAATTAATATAAGGAAAATGTAAAGAGCAAGCGCAACACCATACAATCTGATTTAATTTAAAAAATTGAAAATCAAACTCGAAAGGGAAAGAGTGAAGTTCAGGACCCAGTGCGGGACCAAATTAACAGCACACAATGCCCAGGTGGAACTAGTCCACCAACACACCTATTGGGGGTCCAAATCCCACATGAAGATTACAAAGTCCTTAATGGCCTCCTGAACCTCTTTGTTCAAAGGTGGTTGAACAAACAGTCCTGAATTCTAAAGAGTTGATCGTACTTTCCCAAGATAGAAATGGGTAAAGCATGCCAACGAAAGAAGAGTAATTTGGTTCATTACCGATGTATGAAGATAATATTCTCTGATTTAAATGGAGAGAGAAGCTAGTACCCAGCGAAGTCTCCAGAAGCTGTCGACACTATTTTGGGTTGTGGAGTTGCCTATTGGAAGATGTTGGCCACCAGCATCAAAATCCCATCCCCCGCTTTAAAAAGGCATCTAATTTACACNTGAAATTATTGGATCAATTATGTTCTTAAGTAGTAAATCAGAATTATCAGACTGATTTA
>JXCR01134021.1:10739-47803 GCA_002079205.1 Phalaenopsis hybrid cultivar | reverse complement strand
ATATATATATATATATATATATATATATATATATATATATATATATATATATATATATATATATATATATACATATATATATATATACATATATACATATATATATATATATATATTTGGTGAAAGGAGCAACTTATGGCTCCCTACATGTTGATTAGCCAAAATAAGATTACAGAAGAGAGGGCTACAAGGAAGAACCCCTCTACAACAAAAAACAAAACTCCTATGGGTTCCAACATAACCAATCAGATAAGTACAATAAAAGGGAACTATCCTAAGGTGTGGGCCTTTTGAATTATCCTTATGTAGTAAAAAAGAGATGGAGGGGGTGGGAGAAGTAGAAACAAAAATTATTTGGGAATCAGCTCCACAAGTAGCTAGGTAATGCGTTGGCTTGTTCTCTTCTCCATGGTTGAAGTTCAAGGAAAGTTTCATATCCTCGATCGTGTGCTTCATTTGAATTATCCATCGTTGAATGTGCCATGGGGTGCGGTTTCTATCCAACATCTATTCCACCAGGTGGGAAGAGTCAACCTCTTCCTGGATGCAATTCCAGTTGTTTGATTTAGGCATTCTTAGTGCTTAAAATAAATCAATACTTTATGCTTCCATTGGATCCTTAGCCATAGTGGGAGATTGAAAGTAAAGTAAGCATCTTCCTTTGGAGTTCTTGAAGAACCCCCCAATGCCAGCCTTCTTGGAAGTAAAACTTCCATCAGTGTTAACTTTAATGAAAGGGAACATGGGTTTGTTCCAAACCACTTTCAACAACTTGAAGCTTTTCTACTAATCTTTTCTGTAGATATTCAGAAAATTGGGGAATTTCTTACATTTAATCATTCTACTTATGTAGGCTAGGCAGTTTGTTACCACCTTGTCCACACCTGCCAGATGATCATCATGCTTAGCTTGGTTTCTAGTATTCTAAATAAACCAAGCAATGATCAAGGAGATACACCCCAACTTTTGCTCTCTCTAGACCTTCCAACAGTCCATAAGCCATTTTCATTCTAGATGCAAAGTGTTGATATGAAGGTGTGCTTGCAAGGCCCTACATATCATTTGAGAGTAGTTGTAATTGAAGAATTGATGGGAGACACATTCATTGTCGGTTCTGCACAGGTGACACATGGAAGGACCTGTCAACCCCTTTAATTTGAGTATATCATCAGTTGAAATTAAATTGTTGAAGGCTCTCCAAGAGAAGAAAGACATTGAAGGGGTTAGGAACTGATTCCATAAGCATTCCCCCTAATCAATCCTTTCCCAGCTATAAATCTTTTCATAAATGGTTTTGGTTAAGCTATGATTGGAAGTACATCTCATAGCTAGATGATCTCTTCTAGATCCATCAAATTAAATCTTTGTGACCTATTGGATTGAACTTTTAGTTAATAAAGTCTTCGGTATGCTTTCAAACCAAGAATTGTCGTCCCAACACTCTTTTACCATTGTTTTTCTATTCTAAAACTCAGGCAAAGGTTCAAGAACATCCTCTGGACACCACCTGTCCAGCCAAAAACTTAAGTTCCCTTGGCCTAGTTTCCCATAAGAACAATTTTTCAGCACCTTCTCTGACTTTTAACATTTACTTTGAAGTTTTGGAGTCCCCCCTTTGCTGCTGATGGAATTGGGATGATCAAATCTACAATAATTTGCATGCATGAAATTAGCCCAGAGAGTATCCTTCTGTCTGAACTTTAACCATAGGCTGCAAAGGCTGATATGTTGAAGTTGCTCAAGGCCCTTGAACCCTAGGTTCAAGGGCCCTTAGCATGATAAGGTTTTGCCAATTTCTGCCAGCTAGCCCATATCATCTATTTTCTTTGCCCAGCCCGAAGGAACCTATTGAAATTTCTTTCTAGCAAAATTCTGGTGCTCTTCTTCATTGTTGCCACTTGGAGAGTGTACATTGGGAAGATTGTGAGTATGCTTTTCAATAAAGTTATCCTACCACTTTTGGAAAGAAAGGAATTGGCCCAACTCTGAAGTTGTGAGTTAGTCTTATCAAGCAACTCATCAAAATGAATTAGTTTAGTCCTTCCCTCAGTTAATTGGACCCCCAAATATGTGAAAGGTGCAGACATCTGTTGGAAACCAGTAAAATCCTAAACCCAATGTTTATTCTGAGGAGTGATCTGTCTACTGAATATCACATGGATTTTTGCAAGGTTGATTGTTAGTCCTGATGAGTTTTGGAATTCATGTAGACACTTATGAAGTCTCTTGACAGCAGCTTTGTTTCCTCTAGAAAAAAATGAGGATATCATCAACATACATCAGGTAGACAATATCCAATGTTGATTTGTGATGATATTTGTTGTAACTCTTCCTTTGATTAGGCTTGTCTATTAGTTTTTATAAGTAATCCATTTCCATGATGAAGATAGTTGGAGACAGTGGGTCTTTGTGTTTCAGACCCCTGGAAGCATTAAAGAATTCATGTGAACTTTCATTTATCAAAAATGAATTCCCATTTCCCTCTATCTATCTTTTGATAATCATGCAGGAAGCATAGGAGAAGCCCCTAGCTGTTAGAATTTCCAAGACGAAGTCCCAGTTAATGGTATCATAAGACTTCTCAATTAATTGATCAAAATTGTGTAGATGATTGTCATGAAGATTTTTGGTGAAGGATTGAAGTGATTATTAGTTCGATTGGAGGCTCATTTGGAAGGATTTTGGTATTTAGTTCAATTTGGGAATGTTGGGTTAGACTTGGGTCTAGGTTGGGTGAAGTTCAAATTGATTGCTGAAAATAGTCTATAAGAATGTCATGAAGAGTTTTCAACATAAATTGTGTTCTAATATTGGGATTAAGGCATTCAATTTGGTGGATTTTGGGGACATAGACAATTTGGGGTAAATTTGGGGATTTTTGGACTTAGGTTAAAATTTACAGTAATTGAGGCTTCACAAGGCCAATTGAAGGTAAATTTTGGTGTGTAGGAGTGTTAAAAAGTGTTTAGGATTCAAATTGGGGCAAATAGATTAGCCTATAGGGTTTAATTTAGTGGGATTAAGTAATAAGGCCAAAACTGGGGTTTTGATTTAGATCAAAATTGAGCTCAATAAATGGGCCAATTTGGCTTGGGTTTGGTTTGGATTGATCAGATTAAAGATGAATTTGAGTTTAGGATTGAAATTTAGGGGAATTAAAGCCAAATCGATGGACATTTGGGGTGAGTTTGGGGAAATTGAGCCTTTGAAGGCAATTTGGGGGTTTAGTCAAAATGGTCAAATTCGCCAAATTGGGTTCAATTGAAGGTTTTAAATTGGTTTTGGAGATAACTAAAGTGATTTTGGATGATTTGGAAATGTTTGAGGTGAAAAGGGTATTTTTGTAATTTTGGTAAATATAAGGGTATTTTGGTAATTTCAGAATTTTTGGGTGGATTTGTGCAACTTGTGTATTTTGAAATGGTTTGAAACGATTTTTTAACAAAATTAGGTATTTTGAGTGAATTTGAGAATTTTTGCCAAATTTGGAATTTCAGGGTGTAGGTAATTTGGGTTGATTTAGGGGCAAAAGGCCAAGTTGTGTATTTTTGGCATTATTGGGGTGTCAACCACCATGTATGAGCTATGGACCAATGAGATCCCCATTTTGATCCTCCATGTACTGGTCTTGGCTAAACCCTAGCCTAGGGCTAGTTTGTCTAGGGGTCGTCTACATGAGTCTCCTAAAAGAACAAGGGATCAAGCTCAACAGTTTGGGTTTTAGGATTGTGAGTGATTGTGGGTGATAGTGAGTGTAGTGCGAGAACAAGCTCTAGACTAACACCCAAAGTCAACCCTAAGGTTAACCAGTCCTATGGAAACTCATCTTGAGCTGCCTCATACTAACCCACCTACTAAGTGCTAGAGGTTAGGACCAATATGTGAAACTTCAAGTTGAGCAAAGAGGAGTTTAAAATTTCTAATGGTGAGGGTTCCTTTCTAGTTTTCTAAGAATAGTCAACAGGAAAATCCTATGGCTAGACCTTAGGCAACTAAAGAGGAAAAACTAAACCTCAACCAAAACTGAGGTCAACAGGCTTGGTCTACATGGTTTAGAACTAATTAGGTTTTAAGATGTACTTAAGTGTAATTTAGGTAAGGATTAACGTTTTAGTTAGGTCTAAGAAGAGTTATAATTAATTAAGGTTTAAGGTGTGATTTAAGCTTAGTTCAAGTAATGCTTAACGGTTTACTTTGGTCTCATAGGGTTTAGACCTAATTAGAGTTTAAAATGTACTTAAGCCTAATTTAGGTAAGGCTTAATGGTTTAATCAGGTTTAATGAATGTTAGAATTAACTAAGATTTAAGGAGTACTTAAGCCTAATTTAGACATGGATTAAGGGTTTGATCAAGTTTGTTATAAGTTATACCTAATCAGGATTTGGGGTAATCTAGACCCAGGTCTTATGATTGGATTAGGTATAACTAGTTGAACTCAATAACTGACTTATTTTTGTGTTCAAATTAAATGGACCTTAAGTCATATAGTCCAAACTAAATTTTTGCACTATATTGTAAATTTTGAATTTACAAGTCAAACCCTTGAAGGTCTAAGTTGTCATTGTAAACCTTTACAAAGATTGGAAAATTAGTCTTAGACAATAGTTTAATCACCAAGGATTTCCTAACCAATTCTAATTTTAATTTCCAATTTTTTGATTTCTTTATAATTATTTTTGAAAAAAAATTACTAAATTGGCTAAGAAATTGGTCAATTTCATTTTGGGCAATTTTCTTAACCATGGAAAAATTAGGGAATGTTTTCAAGGATGGAAGGAATATTCCACATGAATTTTGTAATTTTTTGATTTACAATTAGTTTTTAATAATTAAATTACATCAGAGAACTATTATTTAAAATTTAAATATAATTTATTATTATTTTTCTAATGCCCCGCTAGCCTTCTAACATATGATTCAAAAAAGGTAAAGGACAGTGATCTTTACTCTGATCTTTACTTATGTCCTGACTTGTCGAGTTGGAATTAATTCATTCTTTTCTTTAACAGATACAACCACTCCCCCTTTCTTACGAACACAGTGGATAAGACTAACCCAAGCACTATCCAAATTAAGATAAATAATTCCAGCATATAACCACTTTATAATTTCTTTCTTACTAATTTGTTTTTTATAGGGTTCAATCTCCTTTGAGGATCAGCCCTCAGCATATAATTCTCTTCCATTAAAATTCCTGAAGGGATGATATCTTTAATATCAGTTATCATCCATCCAAATGATCCTCCTTCAAAGTAAAAAAAACATGTAATATCATTTCTAAGCTTAGTAGTTTTTTATGGTGGAGAAAAATTAGTCAAAAATTTTTGTTCTAGGTCACTCGAGGCTCTAATAGATCCAGACCCTAATTAGTTTAACCATATTTTAGCTTTATCTTTTAAGGTAAAAGAAAAAACCTTAGTCTAACAACAATATTAGAGACACCAATGTACTGAAATGTGGCATAAAGTTCTAAGAAACTTGCAAGGTGTAAGTTAGGATTTTCAGATGGAGTTCTCCGAATTGGTTATTTTGTACCATTTGAATGATAATAGAATTTAATTCAAATGTGTTAGCTTCTACATCAGGAAGTTTGCATACTTCAATGAATTTCATCTACCGTAGGATTAGCATAACCTCTTAATAGTTTTAATACATTCTTATCAATTTGATTTTCTTTTTCTAATTTTTCTAATTGTTCACTCTAACTTAATATCATAAGGTACTAAACCTTCAACTCCTGCACTAGATATACACTTGTCGGCTTAATTTTTAGGGGGGTCATCCTGTGGAAGCCGTCGGTCGCCGGAATGGAAATCCCGTCGCTCGCTTTGGAGGGACATTTAATTTACACACACACACACACACACACACATAGTTTAGAAAAATATGAAATCAAATCAATACCATATTTTTCATAGTTTAATGACAGAGCGTCACACCTTAAGCTATGTGTCCCTCTGAAAAGATGGACACATGGCTTGATGGTGAGGATTAATTCAATAAACTAGAAAATATATGACACGCGTTTGGCATGCAGAACTAATTTATTATAAGCCTTCAAGTTCCCTTATTTAATATGAAAAATTAAATAGAGATTTATATTAAGTTGGGCTCTTGAAAGTTTCCTATAAGGGCAACCCCTATAGTTAATTACATCTTAGATAACTAGAGTCAACTAAGAAAACTCTCGATAAAAATTAGGGGATATTATATTCAAAGAGTTCAAGGGAATAGGACTTTTCAACGAGATCAGACAAAGAGGTGTGAAATGGGAATGACTCAAGTTTGGAACATACTATGGAATCCAAAGGAAGAGAGACTAGAGGATGTCATAGATCATGAAAAAAACCCTGGTGACTTCCCAAGCTATCCTATAGTTTGGTTACAATTTAGAGGAGAAAGATTTGAATGTTTTATCCTGCTAATTTTATTAATTAGGGCTTACATTCATGTAAAACAATTACGCAACTAGCCTGAAAGATGTTATGATTTAGGTCGTAACAAATGACAACCTCGGAATAGAAAAATAGGTTAGGGCTTATAGTGTATAATAGAGCCATACAAAAGCCTAAAGGAAAGTTGAGGATTTATGTCGCACTAAGAGGACAACCTCAGAGTCCTATGGCTTGTTGTTTAATTCTATAGAATGGTTTAGCTAGTGTAGCATGTTTTACTGTTGAAGATGGCTATGCTGACCACAATGCTAGCTCCAAGCTCCTCGTCATGGCAATTTTAAGTTTTTATAATGTGTCAAGTCACGATGTCAAGTCAAGTGTTTCCTAAGTTTATGTTTATTTAAATATTATGGGGAATGTTAAAGTTTATTAGAGTGAATCCGATTAGGATCCTATGGTTCCCTCATTCTGACACCACTATTTTTCTTCGAATTCACTCTGTCTAAATGAATTTACTAAACTAAACTTAATGAGTTCCATACTTTCATTTAGACCATGGGAAATCTCATTAGTAACCATAGGTTACGTCCTTTGAGAGATTTTTGATTATTCGATTGAGATGTTTTAATTTAGTTGCAATTTTTTGTTTTGTTTTGTTTATGATTAAATTTTGAGTTGTCTTATATTTTGACTATTATGGCGAATAATTTTATCTTGTTTAATTTTAGTATTATTTTTTCCTTTTTTTTTTTGAAATGCAAGGTGATCTTAAGCATGCAAGCAAGAAATAGAAGGTACAAAAAGGTAAATGCGATAATTTAAAAGAGTACCCATCGATTCTTCCCACTCCTCCACTTGAAAGGCTTGATTTGGCAATATGTATATAATTTTGTAAGGAATTCAAATTGCAGGAGTAGATGAAGGTATATCAACAAAACCCCAAGTTATGACTTTTTTGAGTCTTGGAAGATCTTAATGGATGATTTTATAACAAAATATAGTAAATTCAATTTGGCTTTCAAAATATTCAAGAGATTTCAAAGTGCTTGGAGCATTAAGCTGAATCACTTTGAAGAATTTTTGAAATATTTTGAGGTCTTTTTCAACTTATCATAATGTTTTATTAATCAACTAAGGTTAAGCTAAGGTTATCCCATTACTCAAGAAAACTTGATGTTTTATTTATTTTGAGGCTAGGACATTCAATTAATCAATTGATATTTCATTAAAGAGTTATGTGGGTGGGTGCCCCTAAGGCAGATCTGAGTCATTAAAACTTTTGGTAGCCACAGTTAAAATTTGGCTTGTGGTGTAGAAAATAAAAATTTAATCATCAATCATGTTATCTTCTAAATCCAATCAAATGAGTTTAAATGTCAAGCATAGGTCACTACCAAGCTCTGAATAATCACAATAGGTGAAATGGTAACTAACAAAATTTTGATTTAAATGACATGCATTCTTATTGTTTGTTCACATTGTCATCAATAATGAGCTTAAAATTAATGAAATATTATCTTCCTAACTTGAACCAATAACTTGAGAATCATTTAATTTTAATTGACTTTCAAGTCATGATAATTAAGAAAATTACAATTTTATTCTTATTATAGAAAAGGTGGCAAGTGAGTTAATACCTTTTAATCCCATTGTGTTTTAATCTCCCAAACATGTTCATTAATATCAAAATCACCCATTTTCCCTTTGTTAATCCTAAATTTTGATTAAGGCACCAAAATCTAAAGTTACCCTTTTGCCTTTGAGGCTCTTCACCTCATAATTCATTAATCAAAATTCAAACAACTTTGAGAGTTCTTAGAGTGTCCTATCCATGGATCAATTAAAACATCAGAGGATAAAATGTGGATTTTCAAAATTTAATTTAATTTAAATAATTATTTAAATTCAGAATGTAGTATTTTCAAAATTGATTTACTTAACTATCAAAAATAAAGTTTTTTATTCAAGAATAAATTATTAGAGGTCCCATTAGGTTAGAGAAACACTTAGACAAAATTCCATGGTTTTTTTTTGAATTAAATCTCTATCATTATTATTTGATTATGAATTAATTTTAATGATTTAATTAAATGTAAAATAATGTTTTAATTACCAAAATTATCACTATATTTCTATTAAACCTTTCTATGTTCAGAAATCTTAGAGAAACAAATTTTTTATTTTTATGTTTTTTCAATTTATTTATTATAATTATTTTAATAGGAAAATAAAAAAAATTCATTTTTATGCTCTTAAAAATTTATTTTTAACATAGAAAAATTAGGAAAAATATCTTAATGAGTTTTCAGTGATCAGGGAACAATTAGACACATTTTTAGGTGTTCTGGTATTTTTGGGATTATTAATTATTTTTAATTATTTTAAACTCGAAATAAAGCTAAAAAATCAAGTATTTTCTCAATGATAAATTTAATTTTTTTCTAAGTGCCTCTGATCACAAGGAACTTAGTAAAATATTTTTCATAGTTTTCCTAAGTGTATTTGATTTAATATAATTACATTTCTACAAAAATATAAAGTTTCTTAGAAAATCAACTTTAGTGCTCAAACTTAGTCAAATAATTTTGAAATTTTTACAATAGGTAAAAATAATTTTTGACAACGTGGAGTTGATTTTGTCATATTTTTATTAGTATTTAAGTTACATAAATTAAAGCAAGATATATGCATTTAATTAATTATAAAAATGTACATAAATAATTCAAATCATCATGACATATTTCCTAAGCTTCTTTGGCCATAAGAAATCTTCTAAAATTTTTCCCATAATTTTCCAAGTGGTATTTTAATTTATATAATTAAAATAAGTCAAAATAGCCATCTTAGCTTGAAAATTAAAGTTAGAAGCATAGAGATTCCCTTTAACCTTGGAAAAATTAGAGAACATCCCCTCTGCCATAAGGAATGAACCCTAAAAGTTTCAAGCCATGGTGAGCAAGGTTGATTATAATGAATTAAAATACTCCAGAGATTATTTAATTCATTAAAAATTAAAGAGTCAACAAATAATTTTTATCATTATTCCCCTTCGTTCACTGAGCAAGAGGGTTTATTTTCTTTTATTTTTATGATTTTTTCTAGAGAAAGATATGGATTTTTGAAGTTCAAGCATTTAAATAAAGTTAAAAGACCCATATTTCTTCAACTTAAACTAGTCAGCGCCACGCTATCTTCATTTGCTCTGAACTTTACAAGCGGTGCTCCATCATTTGATGCCGCCAACCACCTTAGCTGTCGCACGAACTCCTTTTCGTTCCAAGAGTTCGTTCGACTTGATCTCCTTCGGCCATTGAATAAACGCATGATCAAATAACTCTTCTTCATCATCCCCAAGTGACCTAACTTTTGAGCCATTCACTCTAAAACCTTAAGATATCAAGCTAGACTCAACAAAATCACATGGGGTTTATTCCTAAATTTTCATCTACTCAACGTGAACATATCAATATGGCTTATATGGCATGAAATACATTAAATACGTATGAAGAATCAAAATATGCTCGGATTAGGGTTGAGATTCAATACCTTTGTCTGAGAGGGGAGGCCTTAATCAGATGGTTGTGGCAGCTTTAAATGGACCCAACAAAACCTTCAGATGAAGTCCTAGGCCTCGGTGAATTGTTTAGATATGATTTCAATCAAGCTTGATTTCAGGCGTTGGTCAAGAGCTATGCTAGAGGCTCTTTAAAATGGGGCTTTTGCGAGGAATCAACTCCTCTCATTATGGGGATGGTTTGTGCATAGTGAATTGGTGTTTGGTGGACTGTGGTGGTTTGGAGAAATCTGTCATGGTTCGAGCTGAAATTTTGAGCTCAAAATTGGGCTCTCACAGAAAGAACCAGAGCGGGAAAACGGTGAGCTTGAGTGGAAGAGTTCTTGGAGAGTCTCTGGAGAGATTTTGGCGGAGTTTCCCCAAGGATTTGGATCATATTTCATTTGGCCAGGAAAGGGGATGTTTAAATAGAGGAGTTTGGGGTGGAGCTCAGGGCTTCGATTTGAGTTCAATTAATTGCTTATGTGGAGGGCTGAAATGTGTCAAAGCCAATTATAACTGGCCAGCTTGGATGGATATAATTAGCTTTGAATTTGAGCAAGGTGACTCTCAATTTTTGGGTTTTTCGGTGACTAGGGTGGCTGGCCAAAGCAAAGGAGGTGGTCAGGTAGACAGGTGAGCCAAGGGGAGGTTTAATTATGATTAACCTCTAATGCTTTGGTATGATGACAAAGATTTTTTGGTTTAGGCCCATAAAAGGATAAAATCCCCCAAATCATAAGACCATTGGTCCATGGCTTTCGTAGGGTGGGCTAGGTGTGTCTAGCCTGGCCACTAGGATAAATTTATTGGTTGTGGTGTCATTATTTTGGTCAATTTGGCATGGCTTAATCAATTTTGGTGCATGTGTTCAATTTTGGTTAAATTGTTCTGAAGTTGGGTTTAGATTAGGATATCCATGACATTGAGCCCAATCGATTGATCAATTTTGTGTGGATTATTATTATGAGGGGTTTCTTTAAGATTTGGAGTGATTTTGAATTAATTTGGAGGTTCAATTTGGGGTATTTTGGGCACTTGATCAATTAGGGTATGTTGTGTTAGACATGGGTTTACGTTGGGCTAGAATTGGTTTAAGTCCAAATTGAGAGTTCAAATTGGTTTAGGGAATGTCATGAAGAGTTATCAACATTAATTGGGTGCCAATTTTGGGTTAGGGCATTTAATTTGGTGGAATTTGGGCACATGGCTAAATTGGGCAAATTTGAGAATTTTGGATCTAGGTTGAAATTGAGTAAAATTGAAGACTAATTGGACAAATTTCAGATTTTTTGATTTATGTTGAAATTGAGTGAAATTGAAGACTAACAAAGGTTAATTGAGGGTTCAATTTGGCGTGTTGAGATATTTCAAAGAGTTTATGAAGCATAATTGGGGCAATTGGAAAAATTTGGGGGTTCAATCGAGTGGGATTTTAGTTTTAGGCCAATTTGAGGCTTTTTGATTTGGGTTGAAATTGGACTCAAATGTTGGTCAATTGGACTTGGTTTTTTTTTTAATTGAGTTTGGTCATAATAAATTTGAATTTAGAATTGAAATTGGTGGGAAATTGGGTCAAATTGATGGACATTTAGGGTGAATTTGGCGAAATTGGGCCTTTAAAGCAATTTGGAGCTTTTGGTCAAAGTTGGTCAAATTGATCAAATTGGGTTTAATTGAAGGGGGTCCAATTGGTTTTATGGACATTTGAGATGATTTTGAGGGTTTTAGGAAAGTTTGGGTCGCCAAGGGTATTTTTGTACTTTTTTACAAATTTAGTGGTATTTTGGTAATTTTGGAAATTTTTTGAAGTTTTGGGCAGTTTGGGTTTGGAAAAACTGGGATTGTTTGGTTAATTTTGAGAATTTTGGTCAAATTTGGTGTTTGGGGTTATTTGGTAAGTTGGGTAGATTTGGGGGCAAAATGCTAAGTTTGGCATTTTGATGAAAGTGGGGTACCAACCACGCTATTTGAGCCATGGACCAATGAAATCTCCATTTGGGTCCTCTATGTACCGGTCTTATCTAAACTCTAACTTAGGGTTAGTCGGTTTAGGGGACCATCTACATGAGTCTCCCAAAATATCAAGGGATCAAAGTCAACAAGCTTGGGTTTATGGTTGTGAGTGAATGTGAGTGAAAGTAGGTGTAAGTGAGGGAACTACCTCCAAACCAACACCCAAGGTCAACCCTAAGCCAAGCAGTCCTATGGTGACTTCCCTTAAGCTCGCTCATATTGACCCCACCTACCAAGTGCTAGAGGTCAGGACTAATATGTGAAACTTCAAGTTGAGCAGAGAAGAGTTTAGATTTTCTAATGGTAAGAGTTCCTTTTCTAGTCCTTTAGGAATAGTCAACAGGGAAGTCTTATGGCTAGACCCTATGATACTAAGGAGGAAACTAGACCTCAACCAAAAGTGAGGTGAACAACACTTTTTAAAGAAAAAATTTTAAGACAATCAAAACACACTAACTAAAACAGTAATTATATCTCATTTTTATTTTAAAATACACACACAAGCACAACTATATAAACCACACTACAATTTTTATATAATATCTTTATATCTAAAAATAAAGATTTTCCTAAGTCAATAAGGTTTCATTGCTTTCCTCAGTAACGATGCCAAAAACTTGACCCAACTAGCAATTACATAATTATTAAGTCAGCAATATGGCCAAAAACTTGATCCAATTTAAATTCAGTGGCTAGTGTGAATAATTAAATAATATATACAGATGGTAAAAATGGTTTACACAGTTAGGGTACAATGCAAGTATACATATCATTTCAAGTAATATAGGATTTACTTTAAAAACCTCTGTATAGATCCCATGAAGACATGCAAAACTCTTATAAAATTCAATTTAAAAAAACCTTCTTTTAATTGTAGTAATCTTATATAAGAAATGAGTGCAAGTTATTTATTATATAATATATAATTCTATAAAATTAAAAGAAATTCTAAGTATGCTAAGAAAATGTAAAATGTACATGTAGGATAATCTAAAATGGTTTTAAAATGTAAAGTTACCACTACATTAATCTAATAAAGTATGAAGAGTTCAAATTTGTATAAAACATCCTTCCTCTTGCAAAGAGTTTATAAATAGTGTAGGAAAATGATTTTACATTATCAGCACAATTTTTTTTGGAGGAGCTTTCAACATAAATTGGGCATCAATTTTGGGGTTAGGGCAATCAATTTGGTGGAATTTGGGGATATAGCCAATTTAGGGCAAATTTCGGGATTTTTGGATTTAAGGTAAAAATTAAATGAAATTAAGGTTTCATCAAGGCCAATTGAAGGTCAAGTTTGATGTGTAGGATTGTTACAAAGAGTTTAGGATTCAAATTAGGGCAAATTGAGTAGGCTATGGGGTTCAATTTGGTGGGATTAAGTCATAGGGCCAAAATTGGGGGTTTTGATTTGGATCAAAATTGAGCTCAAAGCATGGGTAAATTATGCTTGGATTAGGTTTAGATTGGTCATATGAAAAGTGAATTTGAGTTTAGAATTGAAATTGAAGAAAATTGGGCTCAAATTGATGGACATTTGAGGTAAATTTTGGGGAGGCAATTTGGGAGTTTTGGTTAAAATGGTCAATTTGGGTTCAATTGGAGGGTCCAAATTGGGTTCAATTGGCCTATAGATAGTTGGTTTAAGGGACCATCTACATTAGTATCCCAAAAGATCAAGGAATCAATGTCAACAATTTTTGGTTTAGGGTCTTGTCGGCGCAATTTTATGTTGGAGGAGTTGCCCGTAAGAAGTTGTTGGTCACCAGAATCAAAATTCCATCGCCCACTTCGAAAGGACATTTTAATTTACATATATATTTAGTTTTAGAAAAATATAAAATCAAAAAAATCCTAAACTCTTTGTAGTTTTATAAAAATTAGACATTTTAACAAGACTATCAAAAATACAAATTGAGTTAAAATTACAAAGAGTTTAGGATTGAAATTGGGGCAAATTGAGCGCTCAACGAGAAGAATATATATTTAGTTTGATGTGTAGGATTGTTACAAAGAGTTTACCCCATATTTTTCATAGTTTAAATGAAAGAGCGTTGTACCTCAAATACTGTATCTATCCCGAAGGATAGACACAAGACTTGATGATGAGGCTAGATCAAATAAACTAGGGAATATATGACATCCGTTTGGTCTGCAAAACCTTCGTATCTTCCAAGAAGTTCCCCTATTTAATATAAAGATTTAAATATGGTTTATATTAAGATGGGTTTGGACATGCTTCCAATAATGGCAAGCCCCTATAGTTAAGTACATCTTAAATAACCAAAGTCATCTAAGAAGATTCTCGATAAAAATTAGGAAATATTATCTTTAAGGAGTTTCAAAGGGTAGGACTTATCAATGAGATCAGACGTAGAGGTGTGAAAAGGGATTGGTTCAAATTTGGAACATTTTGTTGTAGAGTCCGAAGGAGGAAGAACTAGAGGATGTCATGGATTCATAGGAGAACCCCGGTGACTTAAGCTATCCTAATGTTTGGCTTCAATGTTGAGGAGAAAAAGGTGTTTTATCCTGCCAATTTTATTTGTTAGGGCTTACATTCATGTGAAATGATCATACAAACAGCCAAGAATATGCGATGATTTAAGTCGTGACGAACAACGACCTCGGAATCCTAAGACGAGTTAGGGCTTATATTGTATATTAGGGTTATAAAAAGGCCTAAAGATAAGGCGAGGATTTACATTGCATAAGCAAGCAACCTCAAAGTCCTATGGCTTTGTTGTTTAAGTCTAAGGAAGGAAGATGTGTTTAGCTGGGAACCATGCTAGCTCCAAGCTCCTTGCTGCGACGACAGGTTTTGCTGTTGAAGATGGTCGTGCTGCCCACCATGCTAGCTCCAAGCTCCTTGCCGCAACAGCAAGCAACCTCGAAGTCCTATGGCTTTGTTGTTTAAGTCTAAGGAAAGAAGATTGGTTTAGCTGGGGAAGACATGGTTTTGCTGTTGAAGATGGCCGTGCTGCCCACCATGCTAGCTCCAAGCTCCTTGCCATGACGAGTTTGTGTTTTCTAGTGTGTCAAGTAATGATGTTAAATCAGGTGGCCTTATGGTTGAGGTTCTTTAAATTTTATGGGGGTCATATTAATGTTGATTAGAGCGACACTAGTTAGGATCCTACGGTTCCCTCGTTCCGACACATTCACTTAGTCCAAATGAATTTACTAAACTCAACTTAATGAGTTCCATAATTTCATTTAAAACGTGGGAAGCCTCGTTAGCAACCATAGGTTACCTCCTCCAAGGAATTCCTAATCATTCGATAGAGATGTCTTAATTTAGTTGAAGTTGTAGTTTTGTGTGATTTTGTGATTAAATTTTGAGTTGTTTTATATTTTGAATGTTGTGGGGGTGAATTTTATCTTGGTTGAGTTAAGTTTTAGTTTTGGTTTTGCTTTTGCGGCTATCCTGATAGTTTTATTTTTCATGCTGGGTGGTTTCATTGTTTAGTATGCAATTTTGTAGGTATAAAAGTGCAGAATGAAAGTACAAGAAAGACAATGCTGAAAACTGTAAAAGAGTACCTATGAGAGTCTTCTCGTTCCACCACCTGAAACTCAAAAGGCATGTTAAGGCAGTTTATATGAGACAGGGAAGTAAAATTTTTGACGACCTATCAAACCCTAGGTCATATATTGGTGTGTCCTTAGGAGTTTAACTAAGGATGATCTTGCCAAGCAAAATATATTAAGTTTAGTAGATCTCCGGGGTATCTAATAGATCTATAGAAAGAAGCAGGTCCGTGCTATTCTCTCGCTGCCTTGTGGAAAATCCCGAGTTCTTTTAAACTTCTTATGTTGCTTAATAATTCATCCTGTAAATACACTTAGTGCTCAATGAGCATTGATGTCTCAATTATCCCTAAGAGTAAGGTAATTATCATCAATAATTTAATTTTGAAGATTATGTGGGAAAAGACCCTTAAAGAGGCAAGTTAGTGTTATTGGAACAGATAACCAAATTTTTTTCATAATTAGGCTTGTAGTGTTTGAAAGATGACTTAGTTTTAATTGATATTTACTTTTTAAATCCTCATTTAAATGAAAGTTGATTTAGCCTAAGTCACTACTAAGCCCTTAAGACCCAGGTAAGTGTTTTAATTAATTTTAAAAAGGTTCAGCTTTAGGTGGTCATGATTCATGTTTTGAATTTCATTTGAAAATCAAATAGTGGTATTAAATTGATTAATTATTGACTTCAAAAGTCATACCCCGAAGTCCTAGGTTCATTTTATTTTAATAAACTTCAAAATTTCAATATTTTAGAAATTTATTAACTTATCTTTTCAATTAAGAAAGTGAAGTTAGTTTCTACCAATTAACCCCTTGTGTTTCAAACATCCAAGTTAAGATCAGAGGTTACCTATTTCCCTCTTTGAATTAAGCCTAAATGTTAATTAAGGCTAAATTTCAAAAATTACACATTTGCCCCTAAGGCTCTAATACTTCATAATTTATCAAATTCAATTCAAATGTCTTTGAAATTTTTATCCTTCCTCATTCATGAGTCAATTAAGAAATCAGAGGAGAAAAAATGATTTTTAAAGTTTTAATTTAATTTATACAATTCTTTTCATGCAAAAGTGATATTTTTCAAAAAAAATTCCTAACTTGATCAAGGTAAATCCTAATCCCTTGAAATGTTTACTGTAGGTAGACCTAGACCAAAGAAGCCTTTGGACCAAAGTTCATGATTTTTTGAATTTCATTTGAATTTTACGAATTATTTTAATTTCTATTGTTTTTATTAAATATAAAATATTTTAATTAAAGAAAATTAAGTTATATATTTTCAAAAAATCCTCCTAAGGTCAGAGAACTCAGAGGAGAAAATTTATATTTTTTTGAGTTTTATTTGATTTATTGGAATTATTTTAATGAAAATCCATTTTAGCCTTTAAAAAATTATTTTTAAGCTTTAAAATTCAATATCTTTATTTAAAAAATCAAGAAAAATATTCTAATTATTCTTAAGTGTTTAGGAAGTAATTTAGAATATTTCCAATAATTTTTTCATTTTTGTGATTTTTATAGATTTTTAATTATTTAAATATTTAAAATAGGTTAAAAATCAAGTTTTTATTTTAAACTCCATTTTATTTTTAGAAAATACCCCTAATCATAAAGAACTCAAAAAACTCAGTTTTATAATTAGTCAAGTTATATTTTAAATATTAAAAATTATTTTAGTGCCAAAAATGTTATTTATCTTTAAAAATCAACTTAAGTTACCAATTGAACTCAAAATGCTTTGAAATTTTTATAGTGTGTTCTCTGGGTCCTAAACAATTGTGGAGATAAAAAATCAAGTCATTATATTGTTTTAATGTTTCATAACTAATTATCTTAGTGATTTAGGGTTTGTAAAGATTAGGTGGATTTTGAATGACTAGCTCATGAGAAATTTTCCTAAAGGCTTTCTGGTCATCATAAACATTCCAAAATTTTCTTGGATTTTTCTAAGCAACATCTAATTTCCATGATTATTTTAAGAAATAATCCACACAAACTTGAAAAATATGATTCTCTATCTGTAGACCTCCTCCGACTTTAAAAAATCAGGGAATGTTCCTTAAAACAGAGGCAACATCATGCTAGAATTTCAAGCCATGGTGATATTACTATATGCATGGAGAATCAAAACATCCAAATCAGTGTTTAATTAATTATAAATAAAATATTAATCACATAGACTTAAAATTATTTGCACATTATTTTTCTCTATTTACTGAGCAAGAGAGTATTTTTAGTTTATTTTAATGATTTTACTACAACAAGATATGAATTTTTAAAGTTAGGGAACATTTTCTAATTTTTTAAATCCCCTATTTATCTATTTAAAAGCCCGACGCTGACTGTATTCTAGGCAGCTCCGAAAGCACGCTGGCGCGCTCTGGTTGGACGCTGCCACACATAGCCGCTGACTCGGCCCACAGTTCATGTAAGGAAACGCTGTCCGACTCGATCTCCTCCGTCCATCCGATATACGTGTGATCAGACGGCTCCCCGTCATCATCCCCGTTGGAGTGATCCCGTGACCCTCCACATTAAAACCCTAAGATATAAACCTAGACTCAATCAAATCACCTCGGGTTTGATCTTATGGACTGTCTAAGTCAGACGAACATATACATACGAAAATCATGCAATTAAATTAAGTCTAATTAAATGGAGAATCAAAACAAGCTTGGGAGGAGGAGAGGTTCAATACCTTGGCTCTGAGAAGGGAAGCTTCAATCAGAGAGCCTTGGTACATTCATTGGGATCCAAAGAGCTAGGGATTAAGCCTCTTGCTATGGTGAAATGTCTAGACCCAAATTCAAGAAAGGCCGATTTCAGGTGTTGGTCTAAAGCTATACTAGGGGCTCTATGAAAGGGGGATTTGATAGGGCTTTGGCTTCTATCAATGTGGTGAAGGTGTGGGTGAGTTTAATTTGAGTTTTGTGGAGTTTAGATGTGTGGAGAGCTTTATCCTGTCTCCGACAAGAGGATTTAGGGCAATGTGGTGAGGAGGTCTTAAAGAGGCTTTGGGATCAATTTAGAGAAGGCTTAGAGGAATTTTCAGCTCTCCCTCCATAGCTGGGGTGGGGAGATTTTTATAAAATTGGCTTTAGGCTTGCTGCCATGGCCAATTGGTGGGTGAAATGTGTTGCCTAGGTGGAGGGTAGAGAGGCTCTAAGCTTCAATTTGGATGAGGTAGCCTCTAGGTTTGAATTGGGTTTAATCCCATGGGGGTGGCTATCAGTTTTGCTATTTTCTAGCTACTAGGCTGGTCGGTCGGCCAAGGGAGGTGGTTAAAGAGGTCAGGTGAGCCAAGGGAATATGTCACAGCAATTTAATGTATTTAGGCTTTATTTTGGCAAAAATATCCTAATCTTAAGGAAATATGGCATGAAATTTCTTAATTTAAGGGACCTTTGGTCCATGACTTAGTTTAAGTGGTTTTTAGAGGTTTAGGATAGTCAGTAGGGTCCAACTAATGGCTGTGGTGTCATCAATTTGGTGACTTTCTGGTTGTTAGGCCACCTTTAATGCATGGGTTCAATGTGGGTTCAAGTGATCAAAGCTTGGGTTTGCGCTAAGTTAGCCATGTCAACTAACCCAATTTATTAATCAAAATTTTGTAGATGATTGTTATGAAGATTTTTGGTGAAGGGTTGAAGTGATTTTGAGTTCAATTGAAGGGCCAATTTGAGGGATTTTTTAAATTTGGTCAATTTAGGCATGTTGGGCTAGCCTTGGGCCAAGTCCAAATTGAATGGTTCAAATGATCAAGGGAGATGTTGTGAAGATTTTTCATGGGGGATGGAGTGGAAATTTTGGAGTTAAGGCCATCAATTTGGTGAGATTTTGAGAAATGGCTAATTTAGGGCTTTTAGACTAAAGTTGAAATTAAATGAAATTGGGGCTTCAACAAGGCCAATTGAAGGTCAAATTTGATGTGTAAGAATTCTTTAAAGATTTTTCAACACAAATTATGGCAAAAAAAGTAGGCCATGGGTTCAATTTGGTCGAACCAAGTCATAGGGCCCAAATTGGGTTTTGATCTAAATCAAAATTGGGTTAAAATGATTGACTAATTGACCTTAGATTTGGTTTATATTGGTCATATCAAGAGTTAATGTGAGTTTAGAATTTAAATTGGGGTAAATTGAGACCAATTTGATAAACATTGGGAGTGATTTGGGGAAAATAATGGCCTTTAAAGGGTAATTTGGGGGTTTTGATCAATGATGGTCAAATTGGCCAAATTGGGTCATATGATAGTTGAGAGAAATGAAATTGGGAATATTTGGGGGGTTTTGGGAATTTTTGAGATTTTTTGGAATTTTTGGAATTTTGGGATAAGGAGGGGTAATTTGGTAATTTGGCCAATTTTGGTGATTTTGGGTTGTTTGGGTGTTTTCAAGGGATTGGAAATGATTTTGAACCATGTTGGGTATTTTGGGTAAATTTGGGAATTTTGGCCAAATTTGGGGTCCCAAGGGTATGTAGGTAATTTTGGGGAATTTAGGGGCAAGATGATAGGTTGGGAATCTTGGTAGAGATGGAGTAACAACCACCATAAATAAGCCATGGACCAATGGAAATCGCATTTTGGGTCTTCTATGTAGTGATATTAGCCAAAGCCTAGCCTAGGGTTAATGGTTTTAGGGGACCACCTACATGAGTCTCCCAAAAGCATTAAAGGATCAAAGCCTAGAAGTTTAAGTTTAGGATAGTGAGTGATTGTGAGTGCAAGTGATTGTGAGTGAGTGCCTTAGCCCTAGACCAACACCCAGGGTCAACCCTAAGGTCTAACAGTCTTAAGGGTGACTCATCTTGAGTTCTCTTATAATGACCCCACATACAAAGTGTTAGAGGTTAGGAAAAATATGTGGAACTTCAAGTTGAGTAGAGAAGAGTTTGAATTCCTAATGGTGAGGGTTCCTTATCTAGTTTTCTAAGAATAATCATTAAGAAAGCCCTATGGCTAGACTTTAGGCCACTAAAGAGAAAAAACTGAACCTCAACAAAAAGTGAGGTCAATAGGTTTGAGTTATTATGGGTGAGGGTGAGTGTAGATGAGTGAAATAGCTCCAGACCAACACCTAGTGCTAACCCTAAGGTCAGACAGTCCATCTACTAAGTGATAGGGTTAGGAACAACATATGAAACTTTAAGTTGAGCAAAGAGGAGTGTAGAATTTCTAATGGTGAGGGTTCCTTTTCTAGTTTTCTAGGAATTGTTAACAGGAAAGTCCTATAGCTAGACCTTAGGCACCTAAAGATGGAAAACTAAACCTCAACCAAAAGTGAGGTAAACACATGGATCCCCAATAGGTGTGGTGTGCTGGGCATGCAAACCGCACATATTGGCGTTGGCTGACTAGATCAACAATATCAATACAAACGTCTAAGTCGACAAACATAGGAGCAGTTTAGAATTGTGTGTGCTATGTATTTCTGCTGGGAAATTCACAAGTGAATATTTGATCAAAATAAGGAGGTAGAAACTCTCACTGAGGATTGGAGAGTGGTTTTAAGTTATCGAATTTTAGGTGCTCATAAAGGATGGGAGTCAGCGTGTAGTTGTTATCCTCGACATGAGAATTGAAACTTAGGTATCAATCCTAAAAGAAAGTCAGAATTTTGATACCGACCTCGAAAGGTAAGAATCAGAATTGAGGTATAGATCTCGAAATGAGAATTGAAATTTTAGTATCAATTTTAAAAAGAAAGTCAGAAGTTAAGGACCATCTTCGAAAGGAGGGAATCAGAAGTTAGGGACTAATCCTGAAATGAGAATTAAAATTTAAGGATCAATCTTAAAATTATAATCAAAAGTTAGGGACCGGCATCAAAAGAAAGGAATCAAAAGTTAGGGATTGTTCCCAAAATGAGAATTTAAATTTAGATATCAATCTTGAAAAGAGAATCAGAAGTTAGGGACCGACCTCGAAAGAAGGGAATCAGAAGTTAGGGACTGATCTCGAAATGAGAATTGAAACTTAGACATCAATATCAGAAAGAGAATCAAAAGTTAGGGACCGATCTCGATGAGAGGGAATCAGAACGTAGGAACTAATTCCAAAATGAGAATAGAAACTGATCTCAAAAAGAGAGAATCAGAAGTTAGAGACTGATTCTGAAATGTAAATTGAAATTTAGATATCAATCTTAAAAAGAGAATCAGAAGTTAGGGACCGATCTCGAAGTGAGGGAATTAGAAGTTGAGGACTGATTCCAAAATGAGAATTGAAATTTAAGGATCAATCTTAGACAGAGAATTGAAAGTTAGGGACAGACCACGAAAGAAGCGAATAAAAAATTAGGGACTGATCCTAAAATGAGAATTGAAATTTAGATATCAATCTCAAAAGGAGAATCGGAGATTAGGGATTGACCTCGAAAGAACGGAACCAGAAGTTATGGACTGATCACGAAATGAGAATTGAATTTAGATATCAATCTTAGAAGGAAAATAAAAAGTTAGAGACTGACCTTGAAAGAAAGGAATGAGAAGTTAGGGACTGATCCAGAAATGAGAATTGAAATTTTGGAAGAGTTTGTGGTGTTAAACCCGTAGATATGTGTCATGTGAGAAGGTTGACATTGTTGAGGAAGATATGTGAAATTTAGTGAGGTTTTTTGTAGAACATAAAATTCTATGAGAATATGAAGAGAATTAGTGCAGATAAAAATAATCGTGCAGCTTGAGGAAAGAGTAAGAGACCCCAAAATCGAGAGAATCAACTCAACATATTTATTTTCTGTTCTTGTTGTTTTTGTCACATTTGATTATCAAAACATGTTTTCAAAATTCAATTTAGTTAGTTGATTTTTTTTCTTTTTTTTGAAAAAATAGTCTCTTTCTTTTATTATTTATTATTACATTTTTTATTGAATTTTTTTATCATCAATTTTTGGTTGTTTTGTACTTTGTTCATTGTAGTCTCAAACCAACACATGGTTCCATGGATTTTATCCATCCCACAAAAGGGTAAGTGAACAATCAGACAAAATCTTGAAAGATATTTCATTAATCTACTTTGACAAGTGTTATAGATTGAGTGCAGGCCAAAGCCTTAAAAAGTAGAATTATGCTGACTGCATCAAAATAAATCTGAAAATATCCATGCTGAGTACATATCATAGGCCGAGCATGTGTAATCTATATCATATCTGCTGTGATGAAATACAGTAAAGAGGAATCCTTTGAGTGTCTGTCTCTGGTGGGGTAAGCTCCTAATCAAGCCGACCTACAAAGCCATGCTCCAGGACAAGAGTTCCTTTTGCATGTGCTTAGAGGTGCAACCATCTCATAGCTTGTAAGGCAGTAGTTCTTCCAACTTCGGGTCTGGCCTGAACCCGTATGGCATTTTACTGTCAACCATTCTTTAGAAAGTCACAGACTCCCTATGGTGTTGTACCCTTGGAATGTAGTGTTTAGCGATGTCTGCTCCATTTCCTTTAAGAAAAAGCACTAAACCCACTGGTAGCAGAATTTCCACAGATCCTTTGAATTCACCAGGGCCGACGACATCTATCTCTTTTCCAAATAGAATGCTTCTCTTGCTCATGAAAGAGACCATGCAGAAACGTCTCACAAATTCATGATGGTCAATGTGTCGGGGTATGCAGTCACCTTCATCATATATGTTGATAATACAGGTATTGAAAATACAGTCAGCTGGGAGTATTCTCCATCGAACCATTCTCTTATTCATCCATCTTATCTTAGGGGTAGCGGATCAACCTGATCGTGTATGAGAATCCTAGGAGGATTTCCTTGTCTGTCTTTAGTGAAGTTGTAACAACAGCTACATTTATTGTAATCATGCCCTTTCTACGCATCCACTTTCATGGCTCGGAATAGGTTCTTTCCATCAGCAAGCCTGCTCGACCCTTGTCTATTAAATCAAAGATGCAGTCCAAAATACTTCTTTCATCGCTCTTGAAGAAGACCCTGGTATATAGCTCCAAGCCTTCTAGTATATTAATGAACCTTCCTTGAACTTCTTCATAGAATTCAAAGTCTCTTTTGCTTACTTTACTGATTTTGTAGTATTCTGTCATGCTGATGATTGGTGGCTATCGGGGATACTCCCTCATTTCAATGTCGGTGGGAATCCAAGCTGGTACTGCTTCTATTTTCAGCGGAATGTGTGACTCTGCATCCAACGAGATATATTACTTTAAACTTAAAGGAACATATGGTTTGCCCATCGGGTATTCAGCGGTCTGAAGTCCATCGTCAGTGACGTGTACTCCTTCAAAGTACTGTAGCGCTCAAAGTGGAGGAAGTTGCAGCCCGGGCACTCTACAAATGCCTTTGTAGCTGGGGTACGTGCAGATATTTTGGCACTACATATCAGGCAACACGCACAAAAAACATCTAGAGCTGTAGGTATCTCCGGCTCTGTAACAAATCCAGACTCATCGTCTATAGCAGGCAAACAGGAAGAGGTCTTTCTCGGGTCTCAATCGTAGATATTTCCCTCAGGAATAGGGGTGAGCAAGTTTACTGCCTCCTTTTAGCATCTTCTTTCTTCACATAAGAAAGCCCTATGCTTTCAACGGTTGGCATTTATGTGTTGAGTTCTCCGCAGCGGTGCATCTGTTAATCTTTCATCATTAGGAGCGACCAGACCCCCGATTGGTGTAGCTATAATGGATGGCAGGCAATTGGTCCCCTCCATCCGGTCTTGCTATACTATCACATTTTTCCCCTTTAGTGAGGAATTATCTCTGGTGCTTACCCTTAGTAGCGACGACAACCCTTCTTTTTTTTGCAGCTAACCATATCCATCAGAGGACCCTTATAGTCCATGTCGACTTGACTTAAGTCCATGTTGAAGTCTATGGTACTACCGTGCGGTGCACTTTCCTTGTTGAGTGCGAGGTTCCAGCCATCTTTAAAAGCAAAGATCAACCTCTGGCATGACATTTCTCTGCAGACGACAGAAAAAATATCAGTGAGCTGAAGCTTAGCGTAAACGAAGACAAAATAGAGTATTTATTAAAGAAGATTTTAATTTATGTTAATGATAAAATTATTTAATTATGTATGTATTTTATTTAATTTAGTAGAATAGCAAGTTTAAATATAAAATAGAGAAAATTGAAGTGTATAATTTAAAAAGTTTTCATTAAATTGAGGTTAAGTTTATTACAAAATTTTGGACAAGGTCACTCCATTGATTGACAGCATGTGTCTCTCACCACAGAAATCTACTAGCTGATAGGCTCCTCCTACGTAGACCCTTTCTACGACAAATGGTCCCTCCCAAGTTGGCTGAAATTTTCCACTGATCTTGCAGCATGCAAGAATGGGCCTTTTGAGCACAAGGACAAGGGCACCAACTTTGAATGTGCTTGTGCAGACCAATTTGTCATGAGCTTGTACCATCTTCGCTTAGTAAAGTTCCAAATGTTGTTGCGCTTATAGTCGTTTTCCCTCAAGACTCTCTAGTCCTTCAAGTTAGAGTTTTGCACTTTCTTCTGTTGTAAGCTGGTTGGCGATAGTGACTCTAAGAGATGATGTTTGAACATCTAACGATACTACGGCTTCAGACCCGTAGACAAACATGTAAGGTGTGCACTAAGTGGGAGTCCTGAACGTTGTCATGTAGGCCCACAAGGCTTCTAGTAATTTGTTGTGCCAATCTCTTTTATTTTCCTCCAGTGTTTTCTTTAAAATCTATACCAATGTCTTGTTGAAGGCATCGACCAAACCATTTTCTCTATGATAGTAAATTGTAGAATATCTCCAATCTATCCCATGTAGTTTGATGAAATTGTTGATTTTGGTGCTTTTGAAGGCTGTCCCATTATCAAAAATTATTCTTTGTGGTACTCTGAAATGGTAGAAGATTTGGTTTTTGAAGAATTGAAAGACGTACTATGCCGTAACCTCTCGTAACGTCACAGACTCTACCCATTTGGAAAAGTAATTTGTAGTAAAAAAACATGAATCTTTGCCTTTTAGAGGATAGAGGGTTTATCAGACCTATTATGTCTGTGCCCCAACACTCGAGTGACCATGAGGCGACAGTTGGGTGTAGCACATTCGGAGGCTGGTGCAAGACCACCACATTCACTTGGCACTAGTGACATTTTTGGGATGTATCCATGTTGTCGGACATCATTGCTGGCAAATAATATCCGAGTCCCTTGATCTTCATTTTCATCTTCGGCCCTAACTGGTGTGCCCCACATAATCCGTCGTGTACTTCTTTAACAATATTCTGTGCTCTTGTTTTGCTTAAACATTATAGCCACATTTGATCGAACGATCTTCTGTAGAGGACGTCCCCTACTAGAGTGTAAGACATAGCCCATTTTGTGATGTGGTGTGCTGCTAACTTATCCTCTGACAGCTTTTCAGTATGCAAATATTCTATTAATGACTTGAGCCAATCTTCATTGTTATCAACAACCGCAAACATCATTTCTTCTTCTTTTCTAAGCTTGTGTAGATTTTCGTGGTTGATTTGGGACAAAATCTATCTTCCTTTTCTAAGCTTGTGTAGATTGTCATGGGGACAAACAAATTCTTTTGCATGTTTTGCCAAAGCGTCATCATGGGTATTATCTCCTTGAGCAATCTATTATAAAGCCACGTTGGGAATTTGTTCCAGCAGCTTCATGGTGTACCAGTGGTATTATGCTAGCCTTGGCTTTAAAATCTTGTATTGTCCGATGACTTGCTGGATGACAAATTGAGAGTCACCGTAGATGGCAATATCTGTTATATTCATTGAGATTGCCAACTCCAAACTGGTAATTAACACTTCATAGTTTGCTTTATTAGTGGTGCATGGCTCTGTCAGGCGATAGGAGAACCTTACATACCATTGTTTGACGTGATGAAGATCAAACCAGTTCTTGCTTTGCCTGCTATAACTGTGCCTGATCCTTTATCTGTTCTTATTGATGAAGCTCCGTCAAAGTACATCTCTTAACATTGTGCACTTGAGAATTCCATCTCTAATACTTGTTCGTCTGGTAAATTGTAATTAAGAGGGGACCCAGCTGGAGGTGGGTGTGCAATGAGGAAGTCTGCTAAAATCTATCCCTTGATAACACGGAGGGGAACAAAAGTTATAATAAATTGTAATAAAATCATTGACCATCTTGCTAGATGTCCAGAGAGTGTTGGTCGGGTCATCAAATATTGCAACAGATTAACTTTCAAGATTAGGGTAATTTTTTGAGAAAGCATGTAATTTCTAAGCATTTGGGCGGTAAAAATCAAAGCTAGAGAATGCTTCTCAATAGGCAGATACCTTATTTCTGTCGGTATTAGAAGCCGACTCAAGTAGTAGAGTGTGTTTTCCTTAACCTTATCATTGAGTTGGGCTAAGAGGGCTCCAAGAGAGCCGTCTAAGGCCGCGATATAAAATATCAAAGGTTTCCCTTGGATAGGGGCGGCCAAAATAGGAGGTTTCATCAAATATTATTTAACGTCCTCAAAATCCTGCTAACATTTCTCTTCTCAAATGAATTTGGCGTCCTTTTTATTTAATGTTGAGGAGGGCTGACACCTACCTGAGAGATTAGAAATAAAGCGTCTCAGATTTGCCAACTTTTCCTGGAAGGAACATAGTTGCTTTAAGGTTTTGGGCGGAGGCATTTCCAAGATAGCATTAATCTTATCCCCAATGATGGAAAATAAATCCTAGAAACTTCCCGAAGGTAACGACAAAGGTGCACTTTAAGGGATTCATTTTGAGGTCATATCGTCGTAACCGTTTGAACACGATCCTCAAATAGTACAAATGGTCTATTTTTCATTTGATTTTTATGACCAGATCATCCACGTAGCAGTCCACTTGATTGTGAATGAGATCATCAAAAATATTTGTCATTGCATGTTGATATGTCGCTCTAGCATTCTTCCACCCAAATGACATCAATGTGTAGCAGAAAACCCCGATAGGTGTTCTGAAGTCTATAAGTGCTGCATCCTCGGGAGCCATCTTGATTTGGTTGTATCTCGACAATCCGTCCGTTAAGGAGAAAATCTCATGTCTCGAAGTGATGTCCACCAACATTTCTGGTATCGGTAATGAGAATTTGTCTTTTGGACATGGTTTATTTAAATCTCTAAAGTCAACACAAACACGTAATTGTCCATGTTTCTTCTTAACTAGCACAATGTTAGCTAACCACATGGGTTATTTCTCTTCTTTTACAAAGTTAGCGTCTATTAATTTCTTTACCTCGGTGATCACTTGTTGCTCTATTTCGAGGCGCATTATTTTGGGAGCTTGTTTTACTGTGGTTATATCTTTGTCTACCCCGAGTTTATGAACTACAACCTCTGCTAAAAGACCTGACATTTCATTATAACTCCATGTGAAGCAATCTTTGAACTCTATTGACAGTTTAATCAACTCTAAAGCTTCTTCATCGTTGAGTAGGGAACTTATAAATATAGGTTGGGGTTGTTCTTCAGTCCCCAGGTTAATTTCCCTCAATTCATCGACAATCCTCCTCCAATTATGGTGGAGCATCTTCTATTAGCTGATCAGTAGAGTCATCCTCCATATTGAGTCAATCATCTCCTAATTCAATAATAACATACATGTATAATTCTGAATTATTGATTGATCCAACTATATCAAATCTGAGGCCCTCTTTTGAGTTTGGAGTTTGACTTTTAACACCCCATATTTTTTCAAAATGTTATAATTTATCTTTTGGTATTTTTTTTGACAAATGTCCGTGTTGAATTAACTTTTATACACAAGGTAAAAAATAACCAAAAGATAATTCCATTAATTTATTAGGATCATCATCGAAATTTAAATGATTTTTAAGATTAGTAGAGGTACAAGCACGATTAAACTTGATCGGCTTTGAACCAGTGCTACAGACATCCTTGACCTCTAAACTCTCGACCTTTTGAGGGAGAATCAGAGTAAGGGCCATGACATTCATATAGTAGTTTATCCAATCATACATTATCTCATATTCACTTTTCTCTGTATATTCTAAGGATATCTGTACTGAGGTTTCTTTTATTTTATCATCATTATTTCATCTTTAAAACTACCTCCATCACCAATGTTGATGGTCAACCTAGTCCGTTCAATAATTAAATTGGTCCTTCCTCGTCCACATCCCCAACCTCGACCTCGGGTGCGTGAACTAAAAGAACCCCCAACAATTTGCTACAATCAAGTGGCAAAAAATTACTAAAGCAGAGTTGAATGGCTTCCTCTTTGTGATTCTTCTGAATTTTCACTTTTGTTTGTCATAATTTCACGATAAAAGATAGTTTTCTTTGGAGGCACACAGTAGGCGGCATCTTAATGAATACCAAATTCATGCACTAAAAATGGTTGTAGATCTCCCTTGATGTAATGCTCTGGTCCATCTTTGTAGTACTTAATGCATTGGTGTAGAGACAATGGAACCATGTTGTGTTTATAAATCCATGGCTGATCAAGTAGAGGGTTGAAAGAGGTCTTGACGTCGATGATATGGAACTTAGCGGTGGTTACTAGTTCTCTAATCTTCATAAGTAATGTAATTTATTTTATCAGCCGTCGGTTCTTTGGCTTCAATGTCCAAATAGACCAATGTCTGAAGACTCATCAAGTTGAGGGATGCTCCAGGATTTACTGAAACTGTGGACAATACAAACCCACCAGATTTAACGAAGATGTAGAGTGGTTGATTATGGTCGGGGGTACCGAGCAGCAAATCTTCATCTTTAAAGGTTACCCAGGCTGTTCTTTCAACGAGAAAACTTCGTCGCAGGATGTGGTGGCCAACTGGGCTAAACAAATCTCTGGGTTAAGCAAGGCTATAATAGGAGACTCTCTTATTTCCTTTGGCAGGATTAGAGCATCGTAGATGCTTAGTCTAGCCGGTAACTTCCTAAGATGAGCTAGTACATTGTAATCCACTTTATATGATCTTCCAATTTTCTCTTGGTTATGTGGTTCTTCCATTGCCAGAGGTGGAGGTAGCTTTTCTTGAGTTATTATTTGCTTTCCTTTATCTATCAGAACTGTTCTTGGGGTAATACTCCCCTGCACTTTAAGTTTACCTCTGTAATTTCTTCTTCTTGAGATATCATTGTTGAATCATCCGGTGTTTCTTCTTTGTTGGAAATATCTAAGTTGATGGCAAGCGGTGGACCGTAGCGCTCAAGGATTGGTTCCTCACTTCCGATGTCATCGTAAGCGGTATTGTCGATATCTTCTTTAGCTTTGTTAATGAGTTCATCAGACTCAAGTAAGATTTGATGATCGTTTTAGCGATTGAGATCAAAGTTAGATTGGTCATAATCGATTAAATCATGACTAGAAACAGTTAAAATGTAGCCGAAATCACAATCATTATAATCATAATACCCTGGAGGGGTACAAAGATAGTTGTACAGAGTCAGGGGTTTGAGCATTTTTTTCCCCAAATCCGAGACAACTAATCTAGTAGAGGCAACCCCTATCCTACCCCCCGTGCTATTAATCTTCATGGTGGTGTTCATCTTCTTTTTTGTCTTTGATTAGGTCGGATCTTTTGATGAAATCTTCATCTTAGGCTTGGCAGATCGATGACAATGAACGGAGGCTTACCTTGATGCCTTCTGGATTTGGTTCAATATTTTCTTGGACAATTTGCTCTGAGTCATACTCCATCCATCTTTTCTATTATACGAGTTAATTAGAGAGTTTGGCTCAGCCAAAATCATATTTATGGAATTTTTTTTCAGATTCTCTTAAATATTCCTTTGGGATCGTTATATTCCCTTCTTTAAGTTTCCTCTCGAGCCAGTATTTAAAGATAAAACATTCTTCTATAGTGTGCACTAGTAATCTGTTATACAGGAAATAATTTGGTTGATCATCCTTGTTGACCTCTTCAGGTTTCATTGGATCTGGTAGTCTGAACTCAGGCTTCTTCATCAGACTCTTAAACATCTTGGGTAATGCTTCATCTTTGAAAGAATACACTACTTTCAGCTATTCTGACATATATATTCTCCTATTCTCTGCTTGATGTGATCCTCCCTGAGGCGGTTGCAGGCTAGACTGGCCATACTGTTATGTTTGTTGTTGAGTTTGTTGTGATGACGATTGACGAGTATTTCCTACATGTATCTTCATTGGTTATTTTCCTTTATCGATAGTTGCCACTGTTCTGGACTTACTTTCAAATATTTTGGTTGCTTAAAATTTCTCATGATAATCCTTATGTTTAATTTCTTCTAGAAGAGTGTTGGCTTTACTGAGTAGTTTTTTGAAGGATTTAATAGTGTGTAACTTAAGCATGAAAGCTACTGGACCATGGATGCTTTTGAGTAAAATCTCAATCGCATGATGTTCCCATAGCCGAGGTTCACATTTCATGTTAAGGTTTCTCCACTTTAAGATGTAATCCACTAAAGTCACGTTGAGAGTTTTCTTTTCCATCATGAGATCTCCAATAGACACATGATATTGCACTCTGACAAATCTTTTCACAAATAATTTTTCCAATTCAGCGAATGTCTTAACTGATCCGTTGGGCAAATTGGCATACCAATAAAAAGCAATCCCTAAGAGGCTACTAACAAACTGTTGGAAGTGTAAAGCTTCATTACCTCTTGTGTTGCCACAACTGGCACAAAACTGTGCTATATGCTGTCTGGGATTTCCAGTCCCATCAAATATCTTAAGGTTTGGGGACACAAAACCCTTAGGGAAGGGTACATCATTGAACTCTTTCAGGTAAGGTCTTCCCTTTAAAACCAAATCACCACCCTTGGATTGGGTTAACGCTTCTCAAACTTGTTCAACCATTTGCTTAAATTCCTTCTCTGGCATAACACTCGATGGAGAATCCTTCTTTGGCTACTCATCCCTGCTTGATGAAGCAACTTTCCTTCTTTAATCTATGATGTGTATAATCTCTAATTGATTGACTTCTATAGAGGCTAAATGTTGTGGTTGAGATTGTCCTTGAACTGGGGCCATGGAAGTCATTGCCACTGCCATCTCTTCTATTCTTTTCTCCAGTTGGCTGACTGCTCATCCCTTAAGATGATAGCCCTACGTAGCTCATCTATGGCATTCTCTTTGATAAGAGGTTGAACTTCACGCACAAATGCAACCGCTCTAGTTTTGATGACATGGACTACCATGAAATCTTCTTGGAGGTAATCGTTAAATTCAAAATCTTCATCTTCATCAATAGAAAATTGACCTTTTCTTTAATTATTGATTCTTGAATTGTTTTAAGATCTGGAAGACTCTGCTGGACCTCCTCCACTTGTTCCTCCATTTCACTGGCAATCGCTGTGGTAAGATCAAACATTTTGGGCCTTGACTTCATTCTATGATCTTGCTTTGTGGGCTTACTGGACTGTATCGGTGCAACAATCTTTGGTATCCATACCTTTTTTTGAGATCATCTGGCAGACTTGATGTTCTTTAAGATTTCTTTTTTTATGCGAGGGGATATACATGTCCCACTTGTTTAAGTAGTTCACTAACTGAGTAGTCTTCTTTGACAGCTAGCCTCTTGAAAGTTGAACCGACGCGAGTGATAGGAGTAAACTTCTTTCTCTCCACACTATGCCCATGATGTGATGGTAAAGCAGCGGCAATCTTTTGGATACTCTCGTATCCATTCCTACCCATTAGAGGGTGGAATCTACTTCCTAGCAGAAGTGGACAAGTCTATGGTAATCTTGACTTGTTATGGTGAGGATCTTCATCAACAGGTACCACTTTAGTAGTCTGGGCTTTAGTAGCCCTCCAAACCTTCCTGTTGCAGTTTCTCCTTTGGGTTCGGGATAACGGGGCAATTCTCAAACATGATCTGATTTCAAACACTGATGGCGGGACAACCAACCCATTAGTCTGGTCATTAATGATCATAACTTCCTTTCCCTTAGCAGCAGTGGGAATGGCAGGCTTGGTAGGTGTCGTGGCAATAGTAGTCTTGACCTTCTTATAGGAAGGAAATTCCTTAAGGTAGTTCAGGTTAAATTCAACAGACGGCTCCTAAATTTCTGGAGTGGCAACTTTCATCTTGAAGAATTGAGCTTTCTTGAGGATGACCTCGTGATCTTCAAATCCGGCTCCAAATTTAATGGTGGCAACGATAGTGCGGGCATTGCGGCTCGTCGATAGGTCACAGGAAAAAGTTAGCATTGGGCATGCCATTGCAGCAGCTTTAAAAAAGAAAGCTCTGGGGTTAGTTATTTCACCAATACCTCATAATCTTAGTGCTTGCATTAAAAATTAATAGAGACCAATCTATAGAATGGGTAATACTTTATTTAATTTGTAGAGATTTTAAAATCTTAGTAAAAATAGTTTGAAAGTAGAAAGATTTAATTAATATACAAAGAATTAAAGAGCACGTGCTGCACAACACAATTTGATTTAATTTGCAAATCATCAAGTCAAACTCGAAAGAGAGATGCGAAGTGTTTAGGGCTCAGTGCGGGACTAACTTTTCAACGCACAATGCCCAGGTGAAACTAATCCACCAACTTACTTATTAGGGATCTGACTCTACATAAAGATTAAAAAGTCCTTAATGGCCTCCTAACCCCTCTATTCAGAGGTGGTTGTACAGAGGGTCCTGAAGTCCAAAGGGTTGACCATACTTTCCTAAGACAAAATGGGTAAAGCGTGCCAACGGAAAAAGGGTAATCTGGTCTATAAGGGACATGAACACATTACCGATATATGAATATAATATTTCTTGATTGAAATGGAGAGAAAAGCTCATCCCCAGTGGAGTCACCATAAGTTATCGACACTATTTTAGTTGCAAGAGTTTTAAACATAAATTGGGTGTCAATTTTGCGGTTAGGGCAATCAATTTGGTGGAATTTGGGGATATAGCCAGTTTAGGGAATACTTGGGGATTTTTGGATTTAGGGAAAAATTAAATAAAATTAAGGCTTCACCAAGGCTAATTGATAGTCAAGCTTAATGTGTAGGACTGTTATGAAGAGTTTAGGATTCAAATTGGGGAAAATTGAGTAGGCTATGGGGTTCAATTTGGTGGGATTAAGTCATAGGGTTAAAATTGGGGGTTTTGATTTGGATCAAAATTGTGCTCAAAACATGGGCTAATTATGCTTGTATTTGGTTTAGATTGGTCATATCAAAGGTGAATTTGATTTTAGAATATAAATTGAAGGAAATTGGGCTCAAATTGATGGACATTTGAGGTAAATTTTGGGGAAATTTGGCCCTTAAAGTTAATTTAGGGGTTTTGGTCAAAATGGTCAAATTGGCCAAATTAGATTCAATTGTAGGGTCTAAATTAGTTTTGTTTGGAGTGATTTTGGAGGTTTTGGGAAACTTCGTGGTGCCAAGGGCATTTTTGTAATTTTGGCCATTTTTGGGGTATTTTGGCAAATTTAGAATTTTGGGTAACTTGGCTGAAGGTTTGAAATGATTTTTGAACAAGTTTGGATATTTTGGGTGAGTTTGAGGATTTTGACCAAATTTGGGATTTGGGGGTGTTTAGGTAATTTGGGCGGGTTTGGGGTAAAACGGTCAAATTGGGTATTTTTAGTACAATTTGGGTGTCAACCACCATGTATGAGCTATGGACCAATGAGATCCCCATTTGGGTCCTCTATGTACTGGTTTTAGCTAAACATTAGCCTAGGGCTAGTGGGTTTAGGAGACCATCTACATGAGTTTCCCAAACGATCAAAGAATCAAAGACAACAAATTTGGGTTTAGGGTCTTGAGTGATTGTCGGTGAGGGTGAGTGTAGATGAGTGAAATAGCTCCAGACCAACCCCCAGTGCTAACCCTAAGGTCAGACAGTCCTATGGGGGATCACCTTGATCTCCTTCATACTGGCCCCACCTACTAAGTGCTAGAGGTTAGGACTAATATATGAAGCTTCAAGTTGAGCAAAAAGGAGTGTGGAATTTCTAATGGTGAGGGTTCCTTTTATAGTTTTCTAGAAATAGTCAATAGGAAAGTCCTAGTGTTAGGCCTTAGGCAACTAAAAAGGGAAAACTAAATCTCAACCAAAAGTGAGGTCAACATACATATAACTAAGGTATTGTGCCAAATATGAGCAATTCTATTCTTTACCCTCTATCAATTATTTAAAGATCATTAGCTAATACAAAGTTTGGTCCCTAAACTTGTTGTTATGATGGGAAGATACTAGATATCACTTTAGAGTTCCCACTTCCCTTCACATGAGGGCTAACATTTCGCTTTTGTTTCCAAACATCTAAACCAAATTGGAGATTTTAGTTTGTCACCCTAAAATCTCCAACTCTACAACCATTAAAACTTTTTACCCAATTTATTTGCACTTAACCTCAAGGACTATGTTCTCATCCACGAGGCTAAATGTGATTCTTACTATGTTGGTACATAACCCATCTCGGTTCACTACGTTTTATAAAAGATTTTAACAAATCAATTAGCTAGATTGAGAAGTAAATTAAGCATAGAGTTTGAATAATCACAATTGATGGAATATTAAAAGTACTTCTACTAAACTACATTCATACACAAAATTATTTCTCATTGTAGGAAGAAAGAAAAAGGAAACTACTCAGATCTCATTAACAAAAAACTAGTCATGACTTATAGATAAATAAAAGTTTACAAAATAAGGCAAAGTAAAATAAACTAAGAACACAACTTATCTTAAAGTCCTTCCCAAGCAATCCCTCTAGTTCCTTGGAATCACTCACTCTCCTTTCAATTCCACTCCAAAATTACTAAAAATTTGTATTGAAGAAGATATCTCTCACTTCTCCTCTTCTCCTCTAAGTCCAAGCAAGCCTCTAAAGCTTTCTCCTCTTTAGGAAGAATCCACTTCTCTACAAAAGACTCCCTTTTATTCCTCCCAAAATCTGTCTTTTGAATCTCGAGAAGTCTCTTTAAATAGAGCTCTTAACATCCCCAAGAGTTTCATGAATCACCTCTTCAATATTCATCCACATTTAATGGATCTTCTTGATAATCGTCTTTGGTGCATAAGATCTAGATCCTATCACCTAGGCGCTAGCCTCTCTGTAGTATGACACCTTAACGCCAGATTAACATTGGATTTCTTGCTTCATTTGAATTCAATTAACTCCATTTTGGTTTCATTTTCTCCATTTTCTCCATTTAGTGTACCTATAAATAAAAACATCAAAAATACCTTCCATTAAATCACAATATCATTAAAAATATACATTTTATGTTTGTTTTTGTTGATATTACACCTTAAAGAAAGATATTTTTAAGTTTTGGTTGCAATTATTTCAATTTTAGGCATTTGGAGCAAAAGTAAGAAAAATGAAAAATTTTGGAGAAAAAAATAGTGAATTTTGGGATTTTGGCGCATGATGTGCCAGATTGCCGCCATAAGCGCCATTTGACAAGGAGCTGGTGCCAGAAGTACCATTTGACAGAGAGCTAGTGCCAAATTCATCAGATTCGGTGCTTGAAGTATAAAATGCAAAAACACTGCGTTCTTAAGCAAGTTGGCACCTGAAATGCCAAAACTGGCACCAGATGCGCCAGAGACGGCTTTTTGTGGATTTAGGTGGTTCAAGGCAAATATTGTGTGAATTTTGAAAGGGACAATTGTTCTAAGCACCCCTTGGAGTGGTTTAATGCATCTAGACACTTTAGAAGGTTCTTTTATGAAGAGATATGTCTCTTGGATCAATGGACATTTCTTTTAAATTCAAAAAGGTTGACATTTGGATAGAATTTTAGAGGATATTTTAAATTCTTTTTGGAGGGAGGCAGTCTTTAATAAAAGAGAGGGAAGTCTACGGCTTGGAGATTTTTTGCTGTTGCATGTAAGGGGGGTAAAAGAGAGAGATAGGGAAACAAGGGCTTGGATATTTTCTTCAAGAATTTTAAGAGGAGAGGGAAGGTGAGATTTCTTTTTCAATATAATTCTAAGAGAAAATTGAGAGTGCTAGTAAAGAGGGAAAGGGATTGAAGAAAACTTATAGGAATTTTGTTGGGAAGGATTGTGAGATAAGTTATCTTTTATTTCTTTTATTTTGTAAATATGTTTTATATATGAAATCCTTGTTTTGTCGTATCCTTCTCAAGAATTCTGAGTAGTCTTCTTTATTCTTCTCCCTACTTTGAAATATGATTCTGTGAAGGATTGATTTTGTGTTGTACAGTTTTAAAAGTCAATAATTTGTGATGATTTGAACTCCATTCTTAATTTTCTTTTTGATCTGGCTGATTGAATTGTTAAAATATCTTGAGAAACATATGTTCCGAAAGGGTTATGATTTTTACAACATAGGGAGAATCACATTTAATTTCATGGGAGAGGATATCATCTATGGAGTTTAGTGCAAATAAATATGGAAATGTACTTTGTAGGATGCATAATTGGAATTTTTAAGATGATAGATTAAAATCCTCAATTTAGTCCAGTTAATTGGAAACTAATGCGAGATTGTTAGCCCTCAAGTGAGGGAGTAGTGGGAGCTCTGGAGTGACAACCAATATCCTCCCAGCCTAACCACTAAATTAGGGACCAAACTCTGAATTAGTCAATGTTCTTTATGCACTCAAAAGAGGGTAAAGAATAGGATTGCTCCTATTTGGTACAAAACAATATATATATATATATAT